>WAAB01016460.1:404944-419614 GCA_013389865.1 Piaya cayana | reverse complement strand
CTCTGGCCCTCGCCGCGTTAGCTCCATACCAACCTGCCTAGTACACACAAAGGTGTACCCAATTCTCTTTGAATATGCTAGAGAAGTGCTAGGCATCCATATGCATGCCAAGATATTTGGGTACCATAAGTCTAATTCAACACCTTTCTCTAGGTGGGGCTAACTTCAAAGTCAGATCAGGTTGGTCAGGCTTTGCACAGTTACATTTCAAGGATTTCCAAGGATGGAGACTCTGAAAAGTCACTGGACAACCTGGGCCAGTGTTTAAATACTGTAATTATGATTTTTTTTTTACCTTAAGGCTGGAAATTCCTTTGTTTTGACTTGTGAACATTGTCTCCCATCCTTTTGCTGTGCACCCCTCTCCATTCTGAGTCTGTCTCTTCTATAAAGCAGAGAAGGTAGCTAAAGAGGGCAATTGATCCCTTGGCCATCCTGAAGTCAGCTCTTCTCCAGCCTTGAATAAACCAAATTCCCTTAGCCACTCCTTGTATATCATGTGCACGAGCCCTTTAGCATCCTAGTGACCTGTCCTCAGACTTGCTTCATTGTGTTGGTCTCTCATGCCAGTTCTCCAGCTGGGGTCTTGAATGAGCTGCATGCAGGGTAAACATAACTTCTGTCAACCTGCTGGTCACACTGTTTCTAACTTGGTCCAGTATATGGTGAGCCTGCATTGCTGCAAGGGTGCACTGCTGCTCATGTTCAACCTGTCAGCTACTAGCACACTCAGGTCCTTCTCTGTAAAGCTTCCTTCTGAATGGTGAGTTCTCAGTCCATGCTGCTTCACAGGATTGTTCATTCCTAGGTGAAAGACTGCATTTGCCTTTGTTGAACTTCAGGAGGATTTTTTCAGCCCATTTCTCCAGCCAGCTGTGATCTCTCTGCATGCAGCTCTGTCTTCTGCCTTGCGAGCCATATAGCCTTGGTTGGGTGCTATCCAGAAAGCTTACTTCTGTCAGATGGCACAGGTCACAGGACAAGATTTCAAACAGTTGGGCTCAGTACTCAGTCGTGAGTAACAGTGACAGTAATGAGCTCCCACCTAGATTTTGAACCACTGAGTACTAGTATTTGAGTCCAATGTTCTTATCAACTTTTCACCCATTTTACAGTTCAGTCACCCAGTTCATGTTCTTCAAAGGGACATAAAAATGAGAAATTATGTTTTTTGCACTTTGTTACTCTGAGTCCATACCATGACTCCATACAGATGCTGAATGAGAAGAGAGAGAAAGAAACGATCTTTGTAGTGATCTATAAACTGCAGAGCAGAGCTGCCATCCTCCTTACGCATTCTGTACATTTCTCTGTTTAAGTGCACACCCTTGGATATATGTCATTTTTTTTATTAAAAACTGCATGATCTTGATACTGCATGATCAAGAATGTAACCTCCTTCAAAGAAGCTTGGGAAGATGAAAATAGCCCTTCATGTTCGTCAGGATGGCATAGATTAACATTTTATAATCCATCTTCTTGTCCAAATCTAGATTGTGCCACATGTAGAGACACATTTAGACAATAAAAAGAGTATATTTGCAGCTTGCTTTTGACTATTTATTCCCCTGTGTTTGCTATGGTATAGCATGCACAATATAACAATAACTGGTTAGAGGCAACAGATCAGTGATTGGCTTCTCAGCTTGCAAGTTGAGAATTTGAAGTTGAAAGGGAAGACCTCTTCTCTTGTTTTCATCAAGAATTGCATCAAGAATATCCTTCATCAGTCAGAAAGGGAAAAGACTGGACTCGCAGCTTAAAGATCAAGACTCTTTAGGGAAGGCTGGTATGTCTTAAGGGCAAACTCACAAAACTGAGACAGGGATGGTGTAACTGATTGTGTAGGAAGCACAGATCTATGTTACAGAGGAAAGCTTGGTGAATGTGTGTTTTCCTCTACTTCTAATGTGGGAGAGTAATATTTTAATATAAAAATGCCTAGTTCAGGTGGATGTCTGCTTTGCTTAGGACTATGTCTCTTATTGTGGCTAACAAGGGATGCAGACAAACCGACTCTGCAATGCTTCTTCTGTCTGAGACTTAGACTTATTTTGTTTGATAATCCTTCAAGGATGGGGGTTTGGGTTTTGGGGTTTTTTTGTATGAATTTGTATGGATTTCTTTTTGAACACCCAAGAAGTCTTATGGCACTCACAGTCTTCAGTGATAAGGGATCCCACAATTGAGTTATGCATCGTACAAGAAGGTGACAGCTTTTCTTTGCTTTGAATCTGTTGTATGATTTGTGTGATGCCCTCTTGTCCTTATAATGGGAAACAGAGAACAATCATCCTTTAATTATCTCTGCATTATCATGTCCTTGTAGATATCATAAAGGTCATTTATCTTCCGGGGTAAAGTATTCTAGTCTGCTTAGTCTTTTCTTGTATGGAAGCCCAAAACCTCAACAATCTTTGTCTCCTTTTCCTGCACCATTTTTAATAGCACTGTATTCTCTTGAGTTGGAGAAGACGAAGGCTATGCATCCTACTGAGGGTGCAGTCACTATTTAGGTCTATACAACAGCCTAGTGACGTTTGTTCTTTTGTTCTCTGTTCTATTTAGTTTTTTGACCAGTGCCAGGCACTGAGCTGACATTTTCATAAAACTATTTATTATAATTCCAAGATCTCTTCAAAATGGTAATTGCTAGTTCAGAGCCCATCATTCTGTATGCAAAGTGAGGGTTGTTGTTCCTCTCATGAGTCACATCACCAAAAGTAAAATTCACATGCTGTTTTATTTATCAGTTGTTCCTCTAAGAACCTTCTGCAGTCTATCAGAGTTGACTTTTTCCTTTATTTTGACCTTTGCCCAGAAAAAAAATAGTATCATCTGCAAATTGACACTTCACTCTACTCATTTTTAGATAAATTCAGGATATGTTAGACAGCATAGGTCTTAGCACCAATTCCTGCAACCACTGCACTGAGGCAAAAATGTCATTTGTTCTTACCTTTTGTTTCCTGCCTTTTAGTAAGTTACTAATCCATGAGAGGACTTTCTTGTAGGCTTCAGCAATTTTATCTCTGGAAAGGCTTCCTTCTTGAGGAGGAAATTTTGCTGAAAGGAAACAGAGAGGAAACAGACCACGAGCCTGTGATGCTTGTCCACTCAGTGCACTTCAGAGTATTCATGCAGATTTTGAGTCCTTTAGTGCAGCTTCTGTATGTTTGCCCTATACTGATATCAAGCCCACAGGACTTCGTTTGCCAACAACAATAAAAATGATGCTTCTAAAAGCTGCTGGGGAAAAGAAGTGGCCGTGTTTAGTTTTCTGCTTTGACTCATCTCTGCTAAGTTCTCTGTCCCAACAGATATATGCCCTGTTGTAATGTATGGTAGGGTCCTACAATACGTATTCTGCTTTTACAATAATAATCTGAGATGCAGTTAATAAGAAGAATGAGGAAGCTCCTTATGCAAGGACATGGCTCACCTTGCAGTCCTCATGCAGATCCTGAACAGCACTGTCATGAATAAAAGTTTTATACATTCAAAGACTCAAAGATTCAAAAATCCTACCAGTAAAGACTTCAGATTTGTTCTGGTTATTTATGGACATGGCTATATATTGATGTTTACTGAAACCCACCTTAATATGTCTTTTTACTTGTCCTTCAGTTTTTAAAAAGGTAAGAAGTAGTTTCATAGGACACTTGGAGCTTTATGCATGCCATATGACAATAAGGTTGCCATGGAGATTTCTCATCCTTGAATACTGGTGTAATTAATGTAGAGGAATTCAGCTCCTTTTATCTGCATGAGAGTTACAAGACAATATCTTCTTTTTTTGTCAACTGTTTTTTTCTAGAGAATATGCACGCTTTGTGTAACAGTGCAAGGCAGATGAATCTGCAGTCTCCTGACCTCAGAAAAAATGAAGAACATATAGAAATACAATGTTTGCTGCTCCAAGCAAAGACCAAGATTACAGTCTGTGTGAAAAATGCATCAGCAACAACACAATAGCAGCTACTTGCAGTAGGATGCATGCAAAGCAGGAGGAAAGCCGGAAACATGATGAATTGCAAAATGGCAGCTTCCCCCCAACACTTGTCTTCTTTGTAGTATCAGTAATAATTTGTTACATATGATATAGAAATGTCTCCTTTATTAATTAATTGATAGCTTAGTAGTCATCTTGCATAGAAAAATCTGACCTGGAAAATTTCACCTCAGAAGTAATTGTGGTGGTGTTTGGAGATATCACCTGAAAGTAACATGTTGCAATGATAATATAATGCTTTGGAGAAAAAAACAAACCTGCAGATTTAAGAGTTATTGGATGAAGAAATGGATATTGGCTTTAAGTCACAGGAATAAGTCTCTTGCAATGCTGTATAGTTCTTTATTTACATTTGGGATGCTCTCCAAGGCTGGACCAAAGTTAGACTGCTTTATGTATTAAGGCCACTTAGTTTTTTCCTTCCATCCTGTCTATCATTAGAGATTCAGATCCTGCCTGGTTGATTCTTTGCATTGCAGAACTAATGAAACCATGAGTGCATGAGAGACAAGAAAATGAGCTATTACAGCAAAATAGGGTTTCAACAAAATTTTTGTTTTGCTTTTGTTAGCACCTACTTAATTTCAGCATCTCGTGCTCTGAATACTTCAGCAAGGTTCTATTAAAATTTCTACACTCCGAGTGTTTCACTTAGGAATTTGAAATAAACAACTATTAGACTGTCTCCCAAGCAAAAAAACGTGCTATTTCTGTTTTTATATATTTCAGGGTATGCTGTCAGTAGAAAGTCATGTATGTTCTTAATTCATGTTAATTAACTCGGCTCAAATGTTAAAAGATAATCTCTCATGCTGAACTTACTGGTCTTTTTTTCCTCATGGAATCATAACCTAAGATACAAATCAGGCAGAATTTAAGGACAACTGTAAAAAAACATGAAAAACATCACCTTTCAAACTCTTTGATATTCTATCTGATATTCAGTAGAGCTTCCAGCAATCACAAGATTTATTTTTTCACCTGTATCTTTCTACGGTCTTTGCTATTTTTGAAGTGGAAATACAGGAGAAATAGCTACTGATAAAAGCCAAATAAATCTATCCTTGTAACTTTATTTTTGTGAGATTAATTGAGGTAAGCAAACCTCACCTTTCCCTTCAACACATGGTCCAGTTTTACATCTACAATGAAGCTACCAATTAGACTTAAAAGAAAACAGACCAGGAGCAGCAATCGCTTCTAGCATACAGTTAAGAGAGATCAGACCAAGCTGCAACACTGCAGTGGACAGAGCACAACCAGCTGGCTATCGGTAAAACCAAAAAGAATATGCCACTTCTGTTTCCTGTAACAGTTGGCACTTAACTGGAAGCCTTTTGAGCAGAGCCTGGAATGGAACTCAAAGAGTTTGCAAGGACCTGACACCTTGTGAACAGAGGGCATTCAAAGGCCTTGAGGGTGCTGGACTGAAATTCCCTGTCATTGAGTTTGTTCTCATACCTCTTTCAACCTTTTGTTCACCCTGTCTGTTAAGACTGAAAGAGTAATACTTTACTCCATACCTTGCAGAGCTCCTTATTTACCTGAAAGCCTGTTCTTGTGTTATGGATAATTTAGCAAACAAGATGTGCCCACAGATGATGTGGCTGGCACAGATGTTACTGCTTCTTGTCTTCATAGCAATTCTTATGAGCCAGATGGCCTCAGAGGGGTATCTTATGCCATCTGAGTAGGACCTCTATGTCAGCTGCATCAATGGAAAGGGAAAAGCACAGAAATTCTAGAAACAAGTAATTCTAAGAGATTGGAGCTGTTACACCTCTCCACATAGGGCTGTATTAGGTGTCTTGGACCCTAATATCATCACCCTATTCTCTGTGGAAACATTTGATGGTAAGCGAGAGAAAGACAGAAAGCAAAGGAGAGGAGGAGTGTTTCTGCATCCATGACTGTGGCTTTGTGACCGGAAGGCTGTTGAGGTAACCATAATTTGACAGAAGACATATACATTGTGTCTGCTTTTGATGCTCTTCTGATGTAGCCATTAAGAAACTTAAAACATCGGACTCACATCTCTGGAACCTGTCCACAGCTTGTCATAAACCAACTTCTCATATAAAATATACAATACCCTGTAGTTTCATTTTACCTTTGGGTAAATTTCTAAGGGTCCTTTTGTCTTCATTTGTAAAATTCTCTTCAAAGGGAGATGCAGAATGATCTAATAAACAGCCAGAGCCAGCCACAGAGTGCCTGACACCTCTAGTGAGCTTAATTAAATTGACCCGTATGGAATAAGAGACAGGACAGACTTCCTGATCTGTGGGTATTTTACAGACAATAACTTTTGAGATTTCATTTTCACATACAGAAAAATTTTGTCAATAGAAGCAGATCTTCTTGTCATATGTTTAGGTAGAAAGGTTATTAGCAGAATTTGTAGTTCAAACATTGCAAGCATTAAGCTCAATTCGGGGCACAAGGATTATTACGAGGTATAATTCATTCTGTGGCATTGTTGACTCAGAGAAATTGAATGGAAAAGAGAGGCAAGAGTTTGAGCCTACCACTGCTATGTGGAAGGTCTGTTACTGTGCCAGTGCTTAAGCAGCCTGTTAGCAATGACACTGCAAATGTCCAGATAACACTACTGCACTTTAAAAGGAAGCCCACATCAGAAGCTAAGTTTTATCTAGTGAAGAAGAAATCAGACCTGCCATATGGGCTGCAGTGAAAAATCAGTATCAGATAGGACTGCAGAGGGACTATAACTTGCTGTAAACCCAGTTTTGGTCCTTATGTTATGTTATGTTATGTTGTTATGTTATGTGTGTGATACCTAACTCCACTCTGTCGATTTCAAGAGGATGGGACGAGACTGTTTTCAGTGGTGACTTACTACAGGACAAGGGGCAAAAGGCACTGAGTGGAGCACAGAAGATTCTACCTCAACATGAGAAAAAACTTCTTAATTGTGACAGAGCACTGGAACAAGCTTCCCAGAGAGGCTTTGGAGTCTACTTCTCTGGAATATTCAAAACCCACCCGGATGCAACCTGCTCTAGGCAAACCTGCATTATAGGGGGTGTGTGTGGCTTGATGATCTTCAGAAGTCCCTTCCAACCCTGACCATTCTGTGATTAACTTACCCATTGGTTGTCCTTTTCTTTTAAATCTAAAAAATATCCCCAAGGTATTTGGCTCTCTGACTGTAAAGCCTGAGACTTTTTTTCTTCTAATCAGTAAGAACTACCTTAGATTTGCAGACGTCATTGATACCAAAACGGGGCATTAAAGCAAAAACCAACAATCAGGTTTATCTCCTATTCCTTTCTATCCCTAATGACACAGTCAAAGATTTCATTGGCTATATAAGTCACTGCTACAGTCCCCAATCCCACATGTGTGGCTGCACTATGACATACTGGGAGGAAGGTGACTTGCCATCTTGCCTCCCACTTATCCAAATGACACTGAATCTGTGACTTCATCTTTTCCTATGTTGGCTGCTGTCCTAGCACTTGTGTTTACTGCATACTTTGTTAGCAATTATTTTACAGAGACTTACAGGTCACTCTTCAAATGTTAAATAGCACAAAACCAAGGTTAATGATAGAGAAGTCTTCAGAGAGATCCAGCAACGGCTTATCCTTCTTTACAATTATATTTTAAAAGAACATCACTTGAGACAGCGTAGATCCCCTGGGTGAATACTGAATTGATTTTGAATCATTTAAATTTCTTGACCAAAATACAGAATAGTGTTCACTCAGGCAAACTTCATAAGCCTAAACACATTACCTCTGTGCGTTCCATTTATTAACAATACAATGTCCCTTAAAGGTTTTTTAAGAAGTAGATGTGTGTAGGCTAGTGTGCTATATCAGAGAGATAACAGATATACCACATTTTTCTGGTGTGGGTTAAAGACAGTGTTGCTACTGAGGAATTTGTTTATGTATTTTATCCAGTATCACTTTGTGGTCACCTGTAATAAGCTCCCAAGCATGGGGTAGTTAGATGAAAAATATGGAATATTTTGAGTGTTCTTTTCAAAAAATACAATCAAAATCTACTATCATTAGTCATCCTCAAACTTTATTCCTCGAGCATTCACTTGAATTCCTCAAGCATTTATTTGAATTTGTGGCAAATTCACAGTTTCTGAAATGATCTGCTGAAGCTTATATACCATATGCTTTAAAAATAATAAGAGTGCAAATTTCTTAATGCTCCTTGACTTCTCTTACATTGTCAAATTATTTTCAAAAGACAGGAGTAAAGCACTTACGGTGGCAGAAACAACAATTATTTTAAAAAAAATAATGATAAAATCATTTTCTAATAGCTAACAATACTGACAGGCAGACACAAATGCAATACAGATCTTATGTTTTCCCAAAACTATGCACCACATTTCATGGCTTTAAAATTGAAAACCTTCCACAATGAAAAATGAGATGAGTTTCCTCCTGGTGTTTGCTCTCCTCCTCATGAACTTCTCCATTAACTGCTGCCTTCTTTGACAATCAGATCTTTTTATTTCTAGGGAGTAAGTTGTTCTACTGGAAGAAAATGGAGCACTTAGAGAGTAAACAACATAGAAAGAACTATGTTGAGAAAGTGTCTGCCCCAACAGGGTCCCATTCTTCAGCTCCCTGCTCAGGTAAACAGTCTCAGTGAAATAAACAGGATTGCTTTCATTGCAGGGTTTTTCAGGAATACATGTAATGGAATCCATTGCTTGGATCCAGTTGTACAGTCTCTGTAATGCTGGAGATGAAGGAGAGTGCTGGATATGACAAACAGCAGAGTCAAGTCTCCGTTGCACAGGAAGGACTTATTCCAAGACTCAAGGAAGAATTTTTTTGAGCAGACATTGACTGGTGCAAACCACTGACAATGACAAAGCAATAACATAATAATATTGTTAATTGAGTTTCAGTGTATTTATTTGATTGGTGTAAAAGCAGTGAAAACACACACTGCTAAATACTTCCAAGAAGGATTAGAGCTGAATTTCTAACCTTCCCAGAGAAGTCCTTTTTAAGCTGTATTTCCCCCTTATTTCTATTAATCACAAAGATCATACAATACTTACTTCAAAATTACTTTTAACAGCCAGTTCAATTCTGACAGCATGCTGTTTTCCTTTCCTACTGCATTATCTTTTTGCATTTTACAGGTTACATACTAGTATATATGAAAACTTGCGCTCATGCTGACAGCACAGGACAGCCAGACGCAAATCCCTCTATCTATCTAAATTAGGATATCATACCACAAAGTTTCTGGTTTTTTTCATTACAGCTGCTCAGCATCCTGGCATAATTCAGTAGACATCCCAATCATTTTCTTCACTTGATTCCTTCATAACTGTGAAAAAGGAGGTTGGGAATAAGAAAAAACAGTTCTCACTGTGACAACATGCTGTTCTCTTACCTCTGCATTGGATGCAGGGTTGAATTTCCTATCTGTTTATCCCAAGCTCTGGAAGCTTTGAGGACCTCAATGAATCTTCCTTTACCTTGGTTTCCCAGTTGTGTGATTAAGATAGAAATATTACCTCTCTCTTATTGGCAGATTGCTAAGCAGAGCAAGTGCCACTTGCAATATCAACAACCAAATTATGAAAACTCATTAAACATATTTCATTTGTAATGCCTGGTTTCTAATAGGTTTGAAAGACTTTCGGCATCCTTCTTTAGTAATATGATGGACAGGCAGCATATTCGTAAAAGATCATAAGTGAGTAGATTACCAGGACATCAGTGTGTCTCTACAGAAGAAAAGAGCTGATGGATGTTTCTTCCATTTTTTTCTAAAACTTGAGGGTCGAGTTTTCAGTTTGAGTTAATTGCCAATCAGAGGATCTACAACACTTTCCTCCAGCTGAGAGGTCTGCCTGCTATGGCTTTAGCATGGTCCCTGAGCTCTGATAGGCTGCTGAAGAAATGCAATGCTAGGGCTACTATTATGTTCTTCTATCACAAAGCGGTTGTCATGTCAAATACAGTATCAGCATGTGTCAAAAGGAGAATTTTGAGAATACTAACACTAAAAAAGCTCCACAATTCTATTTTTATTGGGATTAAAATCTCTTCAAAATTATTCCGAAGGATATGAAATGCAGAAAACTGAGTCATATTGCGATGCTTAGGAAAAGTTTGCTCCTTCTGATAAAAGTTTAGAAGCAACTGGGATTGCCAGGATCATGCCTGTTCATGAAATATAGGTTGGTTACAATGGCCTTTTGGACTAGTTTACCTAATTGTTCAAAATCTGGTCTGCTGCAGTAGAAGCCATTGGATATCTCACTCACATTTCTGCCATTTAAAACCACTCAAACTCAAATCAAGAGAGGTACTGGATAAGTCATAGAACTACTGTCTCAACCTGGACAAAGGCAGGAGGAAAAAGGTGGGTCCGTTTGTCTGTGTGGTGATCCAGAGACGAAAAAGGTTACTCCTAGGGTGAATATCAAACAGTATTTATTTCCAGGGGGCACAACAACGAGCCGAGGCATGCAGCCGCCTGGAGTTACAGAAATAAATCCCCGGTAACCCAGACTCCTACGATCCAAGCAGACACACACACCATGAGGTCAGGGGGAGGGAGGGGGGCAGGAGGAGAGAGGTAGAGAGAAAGACAGAAAGAGAAATAGAGACTGTATCACCACGTGATCCAGTCGCGTGGTTTAGGCTGCTCCCATCCAGGTCTGTGTTTCAGTCCAGGCACGACAGAGCTTGGACAGGAGCACTCGGGGCTCGGCACAGCCACCTGGTGTACCGCTCCCCTCAGGAGTCAGGACTGCCTGGCTCCTGCCTGGCACAGCCGCCTGGCGTCCCCTCTGCCCGGCCACGTGGTGACCCCCAGCATGGCTGCGTGGTGACTCCTCTCACGGCCCTGTGGTGACTAGCTCTGCCCCTGCATTTCCATTACCTGCCCAGCACTGCCGCAAGAGGGCAGCTGGGGAAGTGGGGGGCAAACGGGCTAGTGGGGGGTGCCTGGTCCTGCATTGTTGCCCATTGGACAAAATGTTTAAGGCAAAAGCATCCAGTCTGACTTGACACCTGCCCAGCTGTAGGTCCCCCAGTCTGGGCCCAGCCACAGTCCCATGCCTTGGCCCATGCCCAGTGAGATGCCTGATGACCAGGGCTGGGATAGTCCCGGTGGCTCCCCACAGCCAACTTTCTGAATAAATATCTATATTAAGAGCAATTTTTGGTCCGAGTTTCAAAGTTAGGGATGATGTGCAAAAAAATTTTATTGCCATTGAACTGTTGAAACCATAAATATGGAAAGCAAAGTAGTGTTTCAATGTCTAGCTTCAAATTGTCTAGAGAAATTCCAACTAGGCTGTTTTTCAGCATCTTAATAAGTGTGCTTTTTCTGGATAGATCATGCAAACACTGCACATGTTAGGAGAAGTCTAATATTTCAGCCATTGAACAGAAATTTGTGCCTTATCACTGTTTGTGCTCACGCATGCGTGTGAGGACAGCAGAGCCCAGACTGGGATCGGTGTTGCAGAGCAATGCGAGAGGTTTTCCCCCAAGAGAAACCAACACTAAAATGTATTCATCAATAAAATTCTTCGACAGTAGGGCAGAGACACATAAAGGAAAATCTCCTGCAGAACAGTTGTGATTATACAGGCAGCAGCCTCTTATTAGAATATTAATCTTCATAAAAGCTGAACCCTTTTTGGAATAACTTCTCCCTTCCCCACAGATTTGTCGTTCCTTGGAGAGAAGGAAAAGGTTTTCATAGGGTATATTTCAGTAGCTCAGCAATTTCTAACTTTATGTTTTTAATCTTTCCATGAATCAAATATGTGTATAATGGTTTAAAGTGGAGTCTTTGCAAGGGCAGAATATTGTTTGGAATCTGATAATGCAATGGGTTTGTTAATGGAGTGACAAGCATCCCAGTAGTAAAAGACCTAATAGCTAACTTGCAGTCAATGAAGTGCAACCTCAGCTGGATGAAAAACTCAGCGGAGCACAGATATCTGAGTGAGAAAAGCAACTACAAATGTTATAATCGAGAATACCTTCGGGCCTAAACATGTAAACAGAAAGAGCACATTTACTATGCAGCACTACATTGCTCCATACAGGCCATTCCTATAACTTAGGGAAATTCATGTAAGGGATTACTGCATAATTTTAGTGCTGAGTAACACTCCTGCTTTGTTTGTTTATTTGTGCGCTTGGCATAGAACATGGTACTTTGGAGAGGGAAATGCCTAACAGAGCTTCCACATTACAAACACATATGCTCCCCTATTATTTTGAGAGCTCAGCATGGTGTCCTTTTCCCCATGGTGGATTCCTTCTGTTAGACAGGAAACACCCACATATTGCTGTCTTCATCACTCCCTGAATCTTTCAGGGTGGTTCCAGGGAGGAAATAGACAGCAACATTCCCACTCACATTATTAAGTTTATTATTGCTTTCCTAACAGACTGTGTTTCAGGGAACATGAAATCAATTCCTTCCTCATTGAAGAAAAACGTATGAAGCCATTAGCTAAATCCTCATAGTTAGAATAAGGGATCATACTCTATTATGCCTACAAAAGTTGATTATGAAGAACATCGACAAGGATGGTCAAGGAGGGAAGATCTGCAAGAAAACAGAGAATACCCACAAGCATGCAGGGCTATTAAGGTATTAAAGAGAAGGTGATGGTAAATTGTCATTGGGAAGAAGTTGTTATTTTAGAACAGGGAGGTAGAAGCATGAGCTGACTTTGAGGCAGCTGATTTAAGGACAGTCTGCATTGTGATCAAGAGAGATAACCAAAAGATATCTCACAACATTCTCATCAGAAACTTTGTGGACAAATGAGTGAACTTATTTGTTAATTTGTTCTGTATGTAACTATGATCTTTATTCAGACAGGATTTTCAACTAGCAAGCTAGTGCATCACTCTTGGAGCCAGTGCTGTGTTGCAAATGACCAACATGCAGAACGTTCCATCCTAAGTGCCACCATAATATTGAATTGTAGTAATGAATTATTTTTTAGTCCTTTTAGATGTTTTCAAATTTTTATGCCTTAAATTAGTTTAACTAGCTTTTATTGTAGGTACTGCAAGCAAGCTATCAGAAGTCACTCTGTTAGCTTGTCTTTTATACAGTGCTTGTCACTGGGAGCCTTTGCTTAGGCAGGTGGTGAGGTAGTGACAATAAATCTGAAAGAGTTTTTCATGGGAAATATAGAAGAGGAGAAAATATTGACATACACATGAGAGAAGCTGCACTGGTGGGAACTAAACACTAGCCTACTATTTTGGATCCAAATAACATCTCCCTAGCATCTCCTTGTTTGCCTTTGAGTCTAAGCGCATGGACAGTAGTGGGGGGGGGGTTAGGATTGGTAGCATCTGGAGTTTATTTGCTAGCTGGAGTTTGTGGCTTTGGTCATTGAGTCACCTTCCCTGGAGGGGTTTAAGGGACAGGTGGACGAGATGCTGAGGGACATGGGCTAGTGATTGATGGGAATGGTTGGACTCGATGATCCAGTGGGTCTCTTCCAACCTGGTTGTTCTATGATTCTATGAACACAGGTAGAAAATAGTGTAGCTACTTCTCCTCCTCCTTCTTATTAATTACTCAGAGACTGGCATGGCAACTACACAAAGGTAAATACAATTCTACACATTCAGTAGAGTTATTATGTACCTCCACTATAATAACAGACTGTTTGACCACAAAAGAGAAGACTGGAATTGCAAAACATTGTAGTAATGAAGAAGCAATAGGACAGTAGGCCTTAACAATAGCTACATGTTTTTCAGCACTTTCTAGGCATGGATCCCAAAAGTACTCTAATCTTATACTACCTTTCCGAGTTATGCAAGTAAGTATTCAGAAAAATAAAACCAAGTACTACACAATTAAAATAATAAGCAGAATTAATGACCAATCAAGAAACAGAACCCAGAGTTTGTGACTTCTAATCTTGTTTTCTCAATGCACTCTCTAAAATGTTATTTTTCATGCAGCAATCTTTCAAAATTTGGAGCAAAAAGCAGTCTGAATGAACATCACCCCACATTAGGTACTGATAGGTGTTCTGTACAGAGATCACCTGTTCTAGCTTTTTGTCCATAACTAGAGTAATGTAAATCTTCATCTGCAGCCTGCCAAATGAGGCAAGAAGAGTAATCAGTGCCTCAAAAACATCCTCCACAACACTGGGGCTAAAGAGTTTTAAACAGGGAAGAAGAGAAGCTTATGTTCTTTCTGTCCTATTATTTTTGCGTGCATTGGGTTGGAAGTTCAGAATATGTTACCAACTTTTTCTATTCCTAAAATGGCATATTTCACAGAATTAGAACCATGCAAACTTCAGTCCTTCCAAAACACCTATAAATGTGCTGTCATAGGGAAATCCGCAGATGTTACTGACTCAACTGGCCAAACCCCTTTCCATCATCTTCCAACAGTCCTGGAAGACTGGGGAAGTTCCACTGGACTGGAGGCTGGCTGATGTGTCCATCTACAAGAAGGGTCACAGGGAGGATCCGGGGAACTACAGACTTGTCAATCTGACCTCAGTACCAGGGAAAGTCATGGAACAGGTGATCTTGAGTGGTATCATGAAGCACATGCAAGAGAACTGGGTGATCAGGCCCAGCCAACACAGGTTCACAAAAGGCAGGTCATGCCAAACTAACCTGATC
>WAAB01016460.1:335743-404211 GCA_013389865.1 Piaya cayana | reverse complement strand
AATGGCCTCAAGCTCCGCCAGGGGAGATTTAGGCTGGACATTAGGAAAAAAAATTCACAGAAAGGGTCGTTGGGCACTGGAACAGGGTGTCCAGGGAGGTGGTTGAGTCACTTTCCTTGGAGGTGTTTAAGGCATGGGTGGACAAGGTGCTGAGGGGCATGGTTTAGAGTTTGATAGGAATGGTTGGACTCAATGATCTGGTGGGTCTCTTCCAACGTGGTTATTCTATGGTTCTATAATTCATAATGAATATAGCGCTTGTTGTGGCTGCTGGTTTAACAGGTTCAACCTTGACTCATTGAAAACAAGAAAAGAATCACTATACATTTGGATGATTGAATTCCTTCACTGAATACAAATCAAAACATAACAAATTTATTAATTGTCATAAGAAAGGATGTGAAGTGTACAGAAGATTATTGTTCCAAATCCCTTGACATTTAGGAAACTGCAAAATTTTCCAGTCTTTCGCCAAAATTCAAGTCATATTAAAACGTGAAACCTTACAGTTTATGGATATAAGAGTTCATAATCCATTTTTAATAGTTCAAGATGCTATTTCAGTTACAGATTTCCAATTAATCTGCTGAAGTATAGAGCTGTAATTGAGAGAGAAAATAATGCTGTTTGGAATTCATTATGTTAATCTTGTTTGGATCTGCTGCTCTCATTTTCAGTTCTGAAAGTCCAGGAATTCCATGTAAGATATAAAGTTCTTGATTAATTATTTTTAACACCTTTTCCCCCCTTTAATTATTCTTTTAAAATCAATCTATAAAAAAACCCCCCAGTTTCTTTTGCCACAACTTGGGTGCTCTCCAGAAGGAAATGGGAGACCTGTTTACCCAAGATGTGTAGAATTATGAGGTACTCAATGACTTTTTTTGCCTCAGCCTTCATCAACAAGGGCTCAAGTCACACCACTTAAGTCAGAAGACAAATGTAGGGAATGGGAGATAGAAGAACTGCCCAATATAGAGGATTAGGTTTGAGATCATCTAAGGAACCTGAAGGTGCACAAGCCCATGGGATCTGCATCCACAGGTCCTGAGGGAACTGGGGAGTGAAGTTGCTAAACCACTGTCCATCATATTTGAGAAGTGATGGTAGTCTGGCGAAGTTCCCCTGGACAGAAAAGAGGGAAACATAACTCCCATTTTTAAAAAGAGGAAAAAAGGAAAACTTGGGGAACTACAGGCTGGCCATCCATTCTCACCTCCATACCCAGGAATATCATGAAGCAGAACCTCCTGCAAACTCTGCTGAGGCACATGGGAAATAAGGTGACAATTGGTGACAGCCAATGTGTTTTTTCTAAGGGCAAATCATGCCTGATTAATTTGGTAGCCTTCTACAATGGGGCTACTGTATTGGTAGGAAAGAATAACTGACATCATCTAACTGGACCTGTGCAAAGCATTCAACACTGTCCCACATGGCATTCTGATCTCTACATTGGAGAGACACAGATCTGGTGGATAGATCACTTGGTGTGTAAAAAATTGGCTGGATGGTCATACTCCAGTTGTGGTCAATGTGGAGACTAGTGACCAGTGGCATTCTGCAGGGGTTGGTACTGGGACCAGTGTTGTTTAACATCTTTAACAGAGGCCTGGACAGTAGGACTGAGGGCACTCTCAGCAAATTTGCTGATGACACCAAGCTGTGTAGCACTGTTGATATGCTGGAGGAAAGGGATGCCATCCAGAGGGACCTTGAGAGGCTTGAGTAGTGGGCCTGTGTGAACCTCCTAGAGGTCAGCAAGGCCAAGTACAAGGTCTGGCACCTGGGTTGGGACAATCCCAACCACAAATAAAGTCTGGGCAGAGAATGGATTGAGAATAGCCCTGAAAAGAAGGACTTGGGGGTTCTGGTGGACGAAAAGCTCAACATGACCAAGCAATGTGTGCTTCCAGCCTAGAAAACCAACTATATCCTGGGCTGCATCCAAAAAATGTTTAAAAAACACCAAACCAAATATAACCTGCCCATACCCAGGCAATGCGGCAAACAGAGGAAAATAAGAACCTACTACTAACTACTATGTCTTTCCTGCTTAGGCGAGAATTTAAACAACCTGCTTTAATACAGGGGAGATCCTCAGGAAGGACAATGACCCTCTATTTTGCAACATATTCCTCAAGAGAAGACGAGAAAAATAATTAAAGCTGTGAGGAACTTCATGTCTGTTGTACTCCCAGAGCACAGCCAATATTATATTCCTTTACAGATTACCCCCTAGAGACAGTGGAGATTTGCATATATCTCTCATACTCCAGCCAGTCCCTCTGCCTTATTTAGTACCACTACTGCAGCAAAGGCATAATTTATGCTGCCTTTATATACATATATAAGAGACACAGCAGAGAAAATACCTAAAGCACTGATCTTAGACTCTAATTTTAGAAAGAAAAGTCTCAGGATGATAAAGCTGGATCTTTCTGAACCAAACCCTAGGATCCCTATGAAAGAGTCCATAACACATAAACTTCTAGGAAAGATTATTAGTGATAATTGACCTTGCTGTAGTAAAAACTGTGGCCTTGATTCTAGCTCGTGATGCTTAAGTGCTCAGCTCAGTCAACTGTATCACAATGTTGATATCATCATGTTTTACTAGAGATACTGCCTTAACACTAAACATCAGCAAGACATTCAGCCTGTCGCACACGAGCAGTCAATGGCTGATGGCCTGTAATTCTTAAATTATAATAAATCTAAAGGAAAGAATTGTTTTGCTAAATGTTAGCTGAGTCACTGCTTAGTAGAATAAAAGGCATAAATGTCAAGTTGAATTTTTGAAGGGTTCAACATAAGCCTTGATAGATCCATTACGTTTAGAGTTAAATCTCTTTTGAAATCTGAATAAAGAAAACTAGAAGGCAAGAATATGCCTCATAGTCTTTGGGAGCATTCAACTACTCAAAAAATATTATGTATTAAAACAATTTTAATCTAACCCATCCAAAAAGCTTGAAATAAGATGATATTTCCTGAACAACATCTGAGACCTGTTGATCTTCAGTCATAGTGAGACTGAGTTTCTCTTAGCTGGATATAAACATGACTCATGTACCCTCCTACAGAGATTAAGCATTCTGGATTCAATTAATGTTCTTCTATAATGCCTCGAACTTCAAAAATAGATCAGCCCCCAAAATACAAACATTAGGCTTTTGAGAAATAAGATATTTATTATAGTTCACCCAGAATATGTGCCAATTTACTGGGTCTTTTTCATTTTGGTATCCTGATACTGCCTGAACTCTGGAGTCCTACCATCCAGCACTTCTTCCACAGTGACAATTGTGTGGAAAGAGTGGTGATTATCTTCTTGGAGCTAATCCTAAACCTCTTTTCTTGCTTTCTCACTTGCTTGAGGAATGGTAGTTTGCTATGTCTCTATACCAGAAAAAACTGTAACCATCTCCTGTTGGCTCAGCCACACTAGCTTCTGTAGAGGAAAAGTGAAAAACAGGCCACTGCATCCTCTGTGCACTTTCCCCTCCCAAACCATTGGGACTGATACAGATCTTGGCTTGGGTTTATCATCACACAAGATGATATTAGGCTGCTTCTGCTGTAGAGAACCTGTCTCCTCCACTCTCCTCTAAAAATCTGCTTTGGGTTTTACTGTGGTTAGTTTTGAGATTGAGATTCAAAGTGTTAGAAGCTTGGATGAAAAGCCAGAATGTATTTTAGGGCTGGTTTCAATACTGATTTGTTGATGGAGAGAATTTATCTCACATCACTTCAGATATCTAACTGCCTACATTCCTACAGTGGTCAGTTGATAAAGATGGGTAGCACTCAAGGATGATTTATTCCATGTGACTGAGATGCTAGTTGTGGAGACATAATATACTACTAGAGGATGCCTGCCTCCCTGTTTCTCCCTTGACTAACAGAGATTCAGTGCCCAACCCTAGACAGCTGAACAGATGGATTGCACCCCAGGGAACACCAAGGGACCGAATCAGCTTCCTAAACACTAATACTTTTTATCTGAAGAAAGACTGTGTAGTTAAAGTTTGTAATTAAGTAAATAACTTGAACTTAGTAGTCCAGGTGTTGGATGTAGGTAGATTTTTATGTATAAGGTGATAATACCTTGCAGCACTATCATGTTTAAATGTCCTGGGATGAAACATGCTGTACTGTCTACCTGTCCCCTACAACTGATCATTTAGAATCATTTAGTTATTTCTAAGGAGATTAGGGACAAAGATGTTGCCTGTCTTATACTAAAAAAATTCTATAGAATAATGCATGTGACAGTTTACTATTTTTGGAGCTAGAAGTTCAAATGTGGTAAGAAAGATTCATATACTGTTGATTGCCCCCTGTAAAGTCTTACCCAAATTTGGCCAAATTATGTATATTTAAAACTAGTTCCTTTGAGGGCTACACAAGCCCCGCTACTGCAACTTGGAGACTACTGAGTGTTTGCCCCATGCTCTCAGTAAATCCCACCCTGGTCCCAGCAACATTCACCTGGCTAATGATCCTCAAAGAGCTAGATTAGTACGGAAAGAAAGGAAAGACCAGCATAGAAAGAGCCTGGGACTAAAACTGAAGAGCTGTGGGAGGAAGAACTTGTTGATGAGGCTAGAAGAGGAGGTTACAATATTCACTAGAGAAGGCTCACTGTCTGGATGGAGCACTAAGTTTCATATGGGTCAGTGTTAGCCACTTCTCAGGAGGTCAATCACCAGGAAATGAAACCTACCTCTCTTAGTGTCAGCCATGAAGATGGAGGGTGGTGGCTCATACCTGCAGAATCCATGTGGTTCAGCCCAGCTTTTAATTACTACCCTATGTAAGACTGACAGAGGAAAAAAACCTCCCAAACAATCCTGCTCACTCCACAATTCCCCTGCATGCATTTCTGTTTGAAATAACAAGTCACAATATAGCCCTGCAATCACTTGTGGTATAAATTGTACAAGGGAAGTAGACAGTACAATGGAAGTCAGGCTACAAGCAATAGGTAAGAATTAAAAATCATTGGAATGTTCTTGGTTTTGCTAACCCAGTTATTCAGGCATCATCAACAAACCTTCACAAGAATGTAAGAGTTTAAAAACAAAATAAATATAGGCTTATTTATGTTTGCTTTCTGGTTTTCTGTTTCCACTGTGCAGGCATCAAATATTGGTCTGAAAAAAAGCTCTTGTTTATACAGTTAAGAAAAAAAAAAGGCATACATTTGATGTAGTCATGTGAATTATGGAACAGAAAGGCCTTGCTGAGAAAAGAAGACTAGCTAATACTGAGCATGGACCTGGGAAGTAAGGGCTGTGCAGCACAAGCCTTTACACTGCTTGTCACAGCTGCATTTATTCCTGTCATGTGACTTATGGTAGAAATTGTGTGCAGTACATTCTGTTTGAAAACCAGGCAGTAAATATAGTGAAGTATAGAAAGTTTCAGTGCTCATTCTATTCTATCTGGTTCCAAGAGCAATAAAAGAAAAATGTTATTAATGTCCTTTCTCTGCCATCTCCTATCTTTTTCGTTATTCTTCACTGAAAGAAGAGGAAGGGGATGGAAGGTTAAAAGGTGAAATTGTTTTGTGCCTCATCTTAGCAATGAACTAATCCTCCCAGCCCCCTTTTCATAACTCCATCTGCCAGGTGAGGCTTCTTTTCAGCTGCTACTTCCAAAACAGGATTATCTGAAGCAACATGTTCCTCTGTGGCACTTTCCAGATATTTGTTGTTAAAATTTATTGTAAGAAAACAAAATAAAGCTTTTTATTTCCCCTTCTTCCCTTGAACCCTGCAGTATAGAATAAGAAAGCCATAAAATTAAAGAAATCTAAGGCAGCACGCCACCCCCCACCTGCTTTCTAAGGCAAACAGATTGGCTACTACCATGCCTGAGCCTTTCTTCTCCCTCCTCTTTTGTTTAAGACCACAAATCCAAATCTGCCAAGCTGAACAGTTTATACTGTTGTATGGAGTGAAAGAAACAAACTATCCAAGAAAAACACGGCTCTCCTGCTGAAACAGTTGATGCATTGTTTGTTGTTCACAGCAGAGAACTCTCTACATTGCTTGTGCTTACAAGGTCAGTGAGTGACACAAAACCATGAGAAATAGCGAGTTAAAAATATCAACCGAGGTGTAAAAGGGCCCTGTCACCCTCATGCACAGGAGCTGATGAAGTGCTTATAAAATTCCACTAAATGTTAATGGCTCAAGTCCACCAAAGTTAAAACTATACTTAATATTACAAACCCATGCTAATAAGATACACCCAAAGAGGCCCTTGATAACATTATGCACTGTTACCTTTAAGAAAGTTAGAGAAGGGCATACATTAGCCACTTAATGTGTCTTTTAGGTGCAAAATGAAACTTTAGTTGAAACAAAATATTTTAAGTCCTGATTCATCACTAGGACTATTGGGATGAGTAAAAAGTGTAGAACCCAGCTATCAAAGAAGAAGAGTGCCAAGAGTCCTGCTGGTTTGTCCCTACAAAATATGCCCCTGGGTGTATTCTGAGGGAAGTGATCTGCAACTAATATTTTTGGAGAAAAGCTCATGGGTTTGCCCATCCGAGGGTCAAACTTGGGCTTATTTGTAACATAACCACCTGGGACTGACTAGTTAAAAAATAAAAATACTAAGCTGTCTGCCTCATTCATTTTGCTTCTCTGTGTTCAGACTATTTGTATTAATTTTTAACACCCCTGTCAACATAACTTTTGAGAATTACTTTTTTCAGTATGGTCATGCCCTATTAACTCTCCTTTAGGAGCCAAAAGGAAGTAGGTGGCATTGAAAAGACAAGGAAACGCCACTCTGCTGCAGACAGAGTAGTGCTGATTGCTCAAGAGGGGCCACCAGCACCTCCTGCACTGCCACTTTCTCCCTGGGCCTGCAGGCAGAGGCTGCAGATCTCAGGCTGATGCTGCAGGAGACCCTTGCCCTGACAGTGCTTCAAGTGTGACAACAGATGCCTCAGCCTGGGTCCCATCTGTGAGAACAGTTACTGACACACTGAATGGATATCACTTCTGCTGAAATTATAGTGATCTTTAGGTTATATTTTAAGGCTCTGTAACTGAGGTTGAGAGGGCTTTGTAATAACTGTGGCAGAAAGAGTGTCCCCCATTATCTTTTCTGAATTATGTGTGCATAAAGCTGTACCAGGCCTACAAGTTTTACCTGTAAACTGCTAAATCAAATATCTTAGCCAAATAAGTACAGACAGGAATAAACTATTCTGGCATTTCCTTCTTGCAGTGCACTTACAGGAATAATTCTATTTATTCCATTGCAGACACTTCTTCAATGTAACTTTTTCTTGCACTTCAAATTCACGTTCCACCTAATGAGCCTAAAACCCATCATAATATATCTTTTCTAAAAAGTTGTTTCACTGTACACATCCCACACAGGCCCTACTGAGTGGCTGTCATAACTAGGCAAAAAGCAAGACGCCTGGGACAGTACCGTCTTGTTTCTTATATGTTATTTGATGCAACTAAGGTAACAGAATAAAAACACTTTAAAATGTTTTCTTTCTTTACTTTTCAAGGCTACTCCAGAATGATTTCCAGGCTTTCTTCTCACAGGTAAATGTTGCCCTTTAAAATGCATCTACTTTTAAGAACAGTTAGCAGCTCCTATAAGCTATAAAAATAATACAAATGTATCAGTGTGGTGCGAAAGAGTGATAATTAAGACAGAATGTGGCACTTCAACTGACTGAAGTGGCAAATTAAAATGTCTACTTAGTCTTGAACTGAATCATATTCAGTACCTTCAGGCATCATGACCTATTGGTCCCCTGGATCAAGTGTGCTGAGAAATGTGAAAAGTAGTGCTGCTGTCAAGGTTCTGAATAAAAATTAAACTAACCTTTTACTTACTGTATGTGTAACTAGATGCTAGTGGGTGTGCAGGATTTGATTTCGAGTAGCTTAAAATGAAAAAAAAGGATGGGGCCAAAAGTGTTAGTTGTACTATAGCCATTTTCTTCGTAGGGTGTTTCTTAATTTTCATCCTAGGATCATAGGGAGATTTATGAAGATGAGAATCATCATTTTGTTCAGGTCAGCTATATTCATAACATTTGCTTTCTTTGTGCAGCTGTGGTGTTGCTGCAGAATCAGAAGTGAGGACCATTCTTTTGCCATATCAGTCATCCCAGGTCAGGCAAGATGCTGCAACCGGAGTAGAGATGGTAGGAGAGACAGGGCTAACTATATTCAGCAGCTGGCCTTTTTAATCTTCCTCCAGGCTGGGAGTGCTTCCCTAGTGCATTAGTCTCTTGATTAGGACTGGAAAATGTGGCTCAGGTGTGATCACATCAGGATGCCAGAAACAATTACAAAGTGGTAGTTCAAAGTGGGTCATAAACTTGTTATATGTTTTCACAATATCCTGTTTTCTTAATCAGTTCACATGCATAGTTATACCTAATAAAAATTTTAAAAAACCCCAAATACTAACACTTCTTCATTGCTGTAGGAAACAATAAAATGGTAAATTATCAAATGCAGCATTAATTTGTTGCATTTTTTTGCCACTGGACAGCCAGATAATACACTTTTCACAGAGTTATGATACTAGAAGCCTGTAGCACCTTTGGACATCATATTGGTATGAAATAATGTGCATTTTTATTCTAGCGTAGACAAGGCTATGAATCATGTCTGTTTCATAAAATTCTAGTATTTCAGATTTAACAGCTTGGTAATCATACTGTTAAATACCTATGGTAAGTTCAGAATTATTTGCAACTTTCAATCTGTGAGGATATTTACATGAAGGACAAATGAACATATTTATTTCTAGGACCTCAGTAAATCTTAAGTAGTAGAAGCCAAATGAGGAGCAGCTTATTGAGATATAATGAAACTCTCACTGAAATAAATGACAATTTTGGTGGCATTGCAGGAGGGTAGATTATGAGGAAGGCTACAAAAACATGATAAAGGAAAGAGCCCTCATGTTGTTTTAGGAATACTGCAGTCTGTAAAACAAAACAAAAAATATTCATAATATACTGTAAAAATAACCTGGGGTAATTTAACTAATTAACATCTATGGACAGTTCCTTCTGTCTTTTTTTTTCTGCAGAACCAATAGAAAGCAGCATTGACCACAAGGGTACCTCACCTTGGAGGGAATAGTTTATTTTCCTAGGAGCAGCATGGTATTTTCTTGAATCTGTTCATTATTCAGCTTTCCCTCATGCAGTTTATAAACAGTCTCTTGTGACTCTTTTACAATCAAAATTCAATCAGTTGTGCTGGATCTCACTACTGAAAACACTTAGGTGAACATTTGTGGCCACAGACTTGAATGCAAGATCAAGACATACACTGCTTGGTCCAGACTGGATGCATAACCTTGGGGACTCCTTATCCTTTATGTGTTTGATAAGTGTAATTCTTAGACTTTTTAATATTTATGAATTCAAACATTATATTCAAGGATATCTCATATATCTGGATATAATTGTATAGTTGCAGTGACTGTTCACACTAGTAAATTTATTTGTTAGAATCATCAAGTAATTTGGGCTAGGGACCTTAAAAGGCCAATTAGTCCAATCCCCTTGAAGTGAGCAAGGACATCTTCAACTAGATGATGTTGCTCAAAGCCCTGTCCATCCCTAACCTTGAATGTTTCTAGGGGTCCAACACCTCTCTGTGCAACCAGCTCCAGTGTCTCACCACCCACATCATTAAAAAGTCTTCCTTATAGCCAGCAGAAATCCACCCTCTTTTATTTTAAAACCAGTACCCCTTGTCCTATTGCAAGAGTCCCTGATAAGAAGTTTGTCCTCATCATTCTTGTAGACTCCCTTTAAGTATTGAAAGTCTGCAGTAAGGACTTCCCCAGAGCCTTCTCTTCTCCAAGCTGAACAGCAGAAACTCTCTCAGCCTTTCTTCATAGGAGAAGAAAGGTCCAGCCTCCTCTAGATCCACTCCAACAGGTCCATATCCTTCCTGTGCTGAGGGCTGCAGAGGTAGATACAGGTAGAGCTGAGTAGAGAGGCAGAATCACCTCCCCAGTTCCCAGGCTCCTCTTTTTTACTGTTTTAAAAAAATGGTACAATGTTTCCCTTTTCCCAGTCATCAGGGACTTCACCTGACTGCCATGACTTTTCATATTTCATGGAGAGTGGTCTGTCAACTACATCAGCCAGTTCCCTCAGGACTGTGGCATACATCTTGAAGGATCCCATAGACTTACATATGTTCAGATTCTTGAGGTGGTGACGAACTTGATCTTATCTTGCAGTGGAAGGGACTTTGCTCCTCCAGCCCCCATCTTCATAAGTCATAGAATCATAGAATAACCAGGTTGGAAGGGACCCACCAGATCATTGAGTCCAATCATTCCTATCAAACACTAAACCATGCCCCTTAGCATCTCGTCCACCCGTCCTTTAAACACCTCCAGGGAAGGTGAATCAACCACCTCCCTGGGCAGCCTGTTCCAGTGTGTAATGACCCTTTCTGTGAAAATTTTTTTCCTAATGTCCATCCTAAATCTCCCCTGGCAGAGCTTGAGGCCATTCTCTCCTGTGCTGTCCCCTGTCACTTGAGAGAAGAGGCCATTGACCCTCCTCTCTACAACCTCCTTTCAGGTAGTTATAGAGAGCATCTTGTTGTCCATTCACTTGAGAGGCTGGAGAAGATAGACTGCCAGTGAAGATGGAGGCAAAAAAGTTGTTGTGTACCTCAGTCTTCTCCTTGTCCGTTGTTACCAGCTTGCCAGTTGTGTTCATCAGAGGAGGTATACTTTCTTTGGCCATCCTTTTCTGGCTGACATACCTATAGAAACCCTTCTTATTATTCTTTATGTCACTTGCTAAGTTCAGATCCAGCCATGTCTTCACCTTCCTGACCTCATCGTACACAACCAGGTAGTGTACCCATACTCTTCCCATGATACCTGTCCCTGCTTCCACTGCCTGTGCATTTCTTCCTTGCTCTTTAGTTTGACTAGCAGGTCTTGGCTCAGCCATGCTGGTCTCTTGCCTTCCTCTCCTGATTTCTTAAACCTGGGGACTGAGAACTCTTGTACTTCATGGAAAGCATCCTTGAAGATCTGCCAGTTCTGTTCTGCTCCCTTGTCCGTGAAGGCAGTTTCTCAGGGGGTCCTATTGACTATCTCCTTGAATAGCTGGAAGTTTGCTTTCCTAAAATTCTGAGTCCTGACTTTACACTTTGCCTGACCCATATCCCTCAAGACTGTGAACTCCCACCAGTGCATGATCACTGAAGCCCAGGCTGTCTCCAGTCTTCACATCACCAGTCAGCTCACTTGTGTTGGTGAACATTTGGGATTGCATCCCCTCTGGCAGGGCTTTTTATTACTTGGCATAGGAAGTTATCCTTGGTGCACTTTTAGGGGTCTCCTGGATTGCATACAGCTCACCATGATACTTTTCCAGCATATATTGGGGTGGTTGAATTTCCCCAGCAGGATATGTACCTGCAAGCTTGATGCCTCCTGTAGCTGGAGTAGGCAGGTTTTATTAATAGGCTTGTTCTTGCAGCCTGTAGTAGACATCAACCACAAGGTTCCCTTTGATGCCTCAGTCTCTAATTCTTACCCATAAGCTTTCAACCTCCTCATGGCTATTCTTCAGAGACAGTAATTCACATTCTATTCATTTCATAATGTAGAGGGTAACACCTCTATCCCTCCTTCCTCATCTGTCCCTTCTGAACAGCCTGTAGCCTTCAATAGATGCACTCAAGCCACAGCATTCGTCCCATAAAGTTTCAGTAATGGCTGTTAGGCTGTAGCTTTCTGGCAGCATGATGGCTTCCAGCTCTTCCCATTTGTTGCCCATGCTGCATGCATTGCTGTAGAGGCACTTCAGCTGGCTGACAGCTGTGTCGCCTTCTTACAGGAACATACCTTAATTCCTTTGAGGCATACCACCAGTGCTCCCCTGTTGACTCCTATTACCTCAAGAGCTCCTGGCTCATCTCTGTAAGACTTCAAGTGTGCTGCAGTGTAGCCATCATGTCTCAGAGTGACAGGCTGAGGGCCCTCACTAGCATTCCATCCCTCTAACTTTGGTACATCAATCCCACATTTTATCACAGGTGAGCGTGATATCACCCTTTCAGTCTAGCTTAAAGCTCTGTCAATGAACTCTGTAAACTCCTGAGAATATTCATGACTGCAAATATCTAAATACAGGTAAAGCCATTTAATTTTTAATAAGCATTTAAAAAGGCTTGTTCGGCCTGAAGAAGAGAAGGCTCTGAGGAGACCTTATAGCAACCTTCCAGTAACTGAAGGGGGCATACAAGAAAGGTGGGGAGGGACTTATTATATAGGCTTGAAGTGATAGGACTAGGGGTAATGGGTATAAATTTGAGAGGGGCAGATTTAGGAAGAATTTCTTCACAATGAGGGTGGTGAGGCACTGGCACAGGTTGCCCAGGGAAGCTGTGGCTGCCCCATCCCTGGAGGTGTTCAAGGCCAGGTTGGATGGGGCCTTGAGCAGCCTGATTAGTGGGAGGTGTCCCTGCCCATGGTAGGGGGTTGGAATTAAATGATCTCTAAGATTCCTTCCAACTCAAACCATTCTCTGATTCTCTGATTCTATGATGACATTAATAACTAAATTAGAATGCTTAGATAGTAAATCTTCAAAATGATCTTTCTTCCACTTGCTTAATGCAAATTCCTTCTTGCTTAGAATCCTCACTGTCTTTTGAAGGAACAGAGCTGAGTACTTTATATAAAGAATTTTATATAGAGATTTTAATTCTTCCATGTAAATTGATTATAGAAAACATCGTATATTTTTTATATCACTGATATTATTGCTTTGTGCTTCACAGATGAATTGGCAAGAAGCAGCAGCTTATAGGTTTAATACTGCAAGGTGCCATGTACATTTCCAGACATAAGAAAGCATAATAATGATCACAATAAATTGAAATACTGGATGTGGAAACATCAGGTAGGCAGGACAGAATAAAACGCACTCTTTTAACTAGGGACAAGTTATTATCTCTAGACATTCAGATCAGTCATACCTGATTTCATCTCTTCTCCCTGAGACTCACTATGTTTACTGAAATTAATCTAAGTATCAGTCAGGCAGTCAGTGCTGCTATGACTAGCACACCTATTCTCATACCCCTTGCCCTCAAATTAAAGAACTGAATGTATCCTCTAGTGTTTCTGAGTGAGGAAATTCATGAAGCTGACTAAATTTCTTCCATTTTTCATTGTCTTTCTTTGTCAGTTTTGTAGGTGAATTCTAATTTGGCATGAACTTTACCACAGACCTTCTAACATGACAGTGTTGAGTATTGATACCTTTTGCAAAATAAGACATAATTTATAAATAAATTTTTCTTCTACATCACTGGCCTCCATGCAATTGCTGATGAATTGAGTAAAGTAATTAAATCTAGTTTTTAAGAACTGTGTCATGCATCTTTCACGATGCTTTACTTTGACTTTACAATTCACTGCTTCTTCCTTCTCAGAGGAAGGACTCCTCACCCTCTTCCTCTGATCTAGTGTGGGATCCCTCCCATAGGAGACAGTCCTTATGAACTTCTCCAACTTCTCCTTCCTGCAGGCTGCAGTCCTCCACAACCCACTCCAGTACAGATTCCCATGGGGTCATGTTCTCCTTTGGGTGTCTCCACCTGCTCCAGCGTGGGGTCCTCCATGGGCTGCACGTGAACATCTACTAGGACTCCTCATAGGCTGCAGGGGTCAGCCTGTTTGACAATACTCTTTTCCATGGGCTGCAGGAATCTCTTGGGCATCTGCCTGGGCATCTGCTCCCCTTTTTTCTTCATTGACCTTGGTGTTCTCTGCATACTTTTTATCTTACAGCTAGTGTCTGCAGAGCTATTTCTCTCTTATCTCTCTCTGCCACTGCACTGAGCCAGACTAGCCTGACTGGTCCACTGAGCCCTGGGCAGCCCTGCTGCAGATGGGTGGAGGTCAGCACCTCTCCCTACACCTTCCTGTCTCTCCTCTGCTGCTACTGCCCCTCACCATTCTTTCCTCCCTTCTCAAACACATCATCACAGAGACTTTAACACCATTATTGATTGGCTTGGCCTTGCAAGAGGTGAGTATGCCCTAGAGCCAGCTGGCCCTGGATTCTAGCAGCTTCTAGCAGCCTCCAGCAGCCTCCAGTAGAAGCTGTTCCTTTAGCACTCCCGGCTACCAAAACCCTTGCCATGTACATGCAACATAGCAAAGGCTTAGAGATTTGCACACACTTGCAAATAAACTTTATTTCTCATTATGACTGTATGCAAAATTTTGTCTAGTGTACAGTCTGGCTTTGTATAGGTTAGATAGCTGTGTGAGCATCTGCTGGTGCTACAAGTTCTGTCACAGTGATTCAGAAAAAAAAATTAAAAGGAACACTATAATGCTGCAGCCTCAGATCTGAGTCTTTTCTTCCCTGCTTATACTCATTAACCTTCTTGTATTCACATTAAGTTGTAGAAGAATAAAATGCCTGATACTCACTCATACCACTGTTGTGCAGACAACTAAGCCTTAAAACACATTCCTTTGTTGAACATGGCATTATACCACAAATAATAATTACGGTACTAATTCCAGAAAAGATCACACAGTAGGCGCTAGCCTACAGCAACAAAGCTTTTTTTTTCCCTAACATTTTCTTTTTTGGGTACAAGCTATATGAAATGACCTAAATTAAAAGCTCTCGATGAAATAAAAGGTGAAACAAGAACTGTAAGCAATTCAAACCAATTCAAACTGAACTTGTGAGCTATTTAAAGGCTGGGAAAAACAAAATCAAAAGCAAATGGGACCATATTGAGCAATGGGTTGTTTTTTTTAAATGACACTCAACTGATCGTTTTGTTTTCTTGTTCTGGGTTTGCAAATGGTCTCAGCTGCACACGGTTTCACATTAGGGTCATCAATCCCTCTTCATAAATTCTTCTTGTATTATTTATGGCATTTGATGTGAGTATTTTATCTTTTTTCTTTATTTTTTAACTCTATTTATTGGACTGGGAGTTGGATGAACAGAAGAGAAGTTAGAGTCTATGACATCTCTTCATTTTTTACATGGGACAAAGACATTTCATCTTACCCAGACAAACAGAACACGAAGATTTCTGAGTATGAGGTGCAGGTACAAAGAACAAAACCCCCAACCTAGATATTCCAGATTTGTGATTTATAGATTTTATCAGCAAATCCTGCAGATGATTGGCATTCAGTTAAAGTTTATCTTTTTAGCAAACTGCACTGGAAGCTTCAAATCAGCTTTCAGTTTTGCTTTTAAACACTTGTTACCTGTAAATTTAATATCAGTCTCTCTTTTTCTTAAGCACTGATGAGTCTGCATAAGGCTGTATGGTAAAACAAGACTGCAAGACAGTTTTTCCTCGGTACTGTAGCACTTGAGAAGTGCTAATGGTAGAACTTGAACAGGAAATGTACATTTTCAACATGGCCTTGCTTTTAGGATGAAACAACATCTAAGAAGCAAAAGAGCTGATTTTCAATGAAGTATGAAATATTCTATTTGAAGTGAAGAAGAGTTTTGTCTGAGATCAAGCCTCATCTATGAGCTAACAATGATTTATTAAGCTCTTGTTAGAGATTTCTTGACTTATTTGTATCCAGTTGTTGCAGAAACATTTCAGGTTCAAGTAAAATTTATCAGCAGATAGTGTAAGTTCACACAATTTTATTTCACAAGTTTGATGATCCTATCACATGTGATCAGTAAAAAACTGGTTTTTTGAGACAGAGAAAGAGAGAAACAGAATCTGACCCAGTTGAGGGGGAAAAAAATCAGATAAAAAAAGTAATTTTCTCTGACTACCCTAGTATTTTTATCTGTGTTGTGCTGGCCTTGTGTAGTTTTGCTTTGTGTAACAGTATCAATTTTTGGAGCTATCTTAAAAACAATATGTGAGCAAAAATAAGAAATAAAATAAGTCCTTGTTACATTGGGAAACTTCCTTTCTCTTCCCAATTCCTATTAAATAAGTGTATAGAAATGCTGTCTTTCTCTTTCTTTTCATTTTTAAAAGCTTCAGGATCTTTACATTTTCAGTCACGTAAATTAGCAATAACTAGATACTCAGTGACACTTATTTAATATTATTAATATATTCTTTAATGACTGGTAAAAAGTGTTAGGAAGGAGCCTTCAAATAATAGAGTTGATTTTCCTTTAGCAGAAGCAATAACTTGCACATCTGAAACATTTTCAATACCTTAACCTAAGCTAGTACAGGTAAGACCTCTCAAGAAAGTACTGAAGAAGCCACAGTGAAATAGTAGTCTGGGCGACTACATATTAATCATTGTTGTCTTTTCCCTCTCCTCAAGTGATATTTTGAGGAGATTATTTTACAAGCATTCAATACTGAAGGGGGCATACAAGGTTATCAATCAATAGACATTGCAATGCTCTCTTTCTATAGCCCCAAGAGGTGCTTCTCTTTCCAGTCTCCTCAGATACCTCTATCACTAAAGGAAAAAATAATTCTGTGTTTAATTCATCTTGTACTGCCCGTGTAAGACTGACATACACCATAAAAAACCCCAGCTACCCTCCCTCTAATATTAGAGCTTTGTCTTGAAAAAATTCTCACTATTTTTTGCTCCTGAAGAAGCAAATGAACACCCAGCTCTAAGAAGCAGCATATTTTGGTCTTGCTAATTCCATGTATTGTAAGTTATGAATTTGTACATTACTATATCCACATGCCATTATTGCCTTCAAAAGGAAAAGGTGTTTATTTTAGCTATATAAGTAACTTTGTAGGTTTTTTCTGTTTCCCTTTGCTCATTGAAATGTGGTCTTACTTTCCAGTTTTCATCCAGACTCGTGAGGTTTGGAAATTTTAATTTTTATAATGTGATTTTTATATCCACATTATCCAGGAGGTATTAATACCAAAGAAAAAAGTGAAGCCACAAAACTCCGTAAAATTGGTGGAGTCAATCGCAGTACTGTCAATCAAACAGCAGATTAAGTAGTGTGATTTCCCAAATGCACTGAGGTGAACCAAAAAAGTGTGCTATATATCCCTGGTGCTTTAAAGAATAATGTGTCTGGTCTGATTGCACTGCTAAGTGTTACAGAACCCTTTGCCAATATGAACAGTTAAATGAAAGGTAGCTGTACAGGATTACCTAAGTGCATCCCTAGGGAAGGAAAACCAATGGACTCCACAAGAAGTCTTCCTGTGCATCTAATACTTTATGTTTATAACCACAGAGAAGGCCTCAGTCTTGCCCATGATAGTGCTGTTTTACCCTAGAGAAAGAAGATCAAAGTGAACTGTTAAAAATTAGCCCTGCAGATAAAAAAGGCTACTGCAGGCAGAAACCAGAAGGCTTGCAGAGGTTTTGTCAGGGGAGACAGTGGTGAGCTTCAAGGAGGAGGTGGGACAAGGAAAACCTGCCTTAGCAGTTGCTGGGGAGTTCAGTTTAGGATAAAGAAATTATTAAACTTGGTCTTTCACTTCATTCTGATTTTATTATTCTTTGTTTTGAGGAAGCTGTCTATGCCACCTGGCCAATTGTCAGAGCTCCAAAGAGGGGACCTGAAGCTTGACCAGCTGAACTCTTTGTGGCTGGAAGCTGCAGGTGCAGAGTGTGGGTGGTACAGCCCAGCCTTGGATTTGACAGTGACGTGGGAGGCAGTTCAAGGCTCACAGCCAGAGAAGATAAAGGGAGGTAGCCTTGTGACTGGAGGAGTGTGTTTGATGACGGTCAAGGAGCAACATACAACAACCACTGCACTGACAGGCTGCCCAGGGAGGTGGTTGGGTCACCTTCCCTGGAGGCATTTAAGGGATGGGTGGAGGAGGTGCTGAGGGACATCGTTTAGTATTTGATAGGAATGGTTGGACTCGATGACCCGATGGGTCTTTTCCAACCTGGTGATTCTATGATTCTATGATTCTATTCTATGAAGCCTAAATACAAGAAAAATCATAAATCAGAGGTCAAAATAAAACTTGTCCATTGGGCAAATAAACAGAGAAACACAAATACAGAGAATAATTTGGGTTGGAAGGGATCTCTGGAGAACATGTGGAGGAACACTCTGCTCAGGGCTACCTTCTCACCTAGACCCAATTGTTAGAACTGTGCTCTAGTGCCCCACTCATCTAGCTCAGTGTCACCTATCACTCGGGAGAACTGTACCCATACTAAGATTTAAGATTAATAGTGGTTTTTGTAAAAAAATATTTGAGTAGGGTAGATGAAAGTCAATATAAATAAAGTGAAGCACGTGGAAAATTAACAACTCCAACAATGCATATACAGAGAGACATGTAAATACCTCATCTCAGTGGTAGTTACCTAAACCAAGTGGATATAACTTGATTTTGCTCATCCTGTTTCTAAACAGAGACTTGAGAACAACATCAGCTGTAAATGGACCAAGTAGCACACTATTCTTTTCTGATGACTCTTTTCAAAAGCACTAACTCTTCCCACTGGAGTACAATACCAAATAACACTGATCATTTAGCAATATTTCAGTATGGGGAAGAGTATCTTCACATTTTATAAAGAATCCATTTTGTGACTGTAAGAACATTTTTGAACAGTAATGTAAAAAGCCTTTGCTATATACCAGTAATTATTGCACAAACTGCCATGAGTGTTAACTTTTAGGCTATTGTTTACTATTAAATATGTGTTTGAAGTGACTTCAAAGAAATACACTCTTATAAAGAAATAGCTGCATGGTATAACTGCATCTTCAGAAACAATCAACAGAATGTTAAATGCTATCATTTAATGCAGTGAATATCCAGACCCAAACATATATAAGTATTTGTTTATAATATCAATCTATTTCAAAATTAAATGACAAGAATTTCAGAAAATGTGATCTTTAAATAGAGAAACCATAACAGTATAAGCACCAGAAAAAGAGCTCTGCCAGCTTGAATGCAAATCTCTGTCTCACCAAGCAGGAGAGAGGGATGGGATAAAGCTGTGTCATGCAGACTGCCTGTACAGAAATGCTAACATGGCTGAGGCAGGAAGGCATACTTTGGCACTGCTCGCATCAGGCTGTGTAGTCAACCCATCCCAGGATAAAGGTAAATATTTACAAACATCAGAGTCTTCAGATTATTTCCTGCTTGGCTTGACAAACAAAATGTGGGGCATCCCCACTGTCATTATGTCTCGCCACATAGCTACTGATTGATTAGGCATGGAGGCTTCTGTGAAATTTGCCTGCAATGTCCCTGTCTCCATCCTGAGCTGTGCCCAGGCTGATCGCACAGCCCAGGCACATGCTGCAGACCTACACACTGCCATACCCAAGCTCAGTGCAGCACTCTCAGCTCATCTCTCTACTCTGCTCATCTCTGATTTATCCATTGTGCTGTTCCCCCTGACTACTGACAGAAATCCCATAATTAAAACAGCCCCTCAGATCAGTTGTTTTATCTGAGAGCATTCAGTGGTCAATATTTATCAGGTGAAGTTGCTCTGGACTTGTATTTATTTGTCACTCAGTGTAACAAGAGGTGATGTTTAATGCTCTATTGATCCCTGCAGCAACAGGTCTTGTTCTGAGGAGAGGGATGATATCCTGTTTCACCGCATTTAGCTGAGTCTGAACATTGTGGCCTTAATGCTCACATACCTGGATCCACTGGTGTGTGTAATACACTGAGTCCAGCAGATCAGACTTGTTACAGTGAAACTGGAAAATGTATACTCTGCAGAAAGAGCAGCTAATGAAATCAGAGACTTGGTTTTGTCTATCTCTATTGATACAGCACGAAACTTGCCACATCTACCTTCTAATATGGGTTCGTTTTTATTGTGTTGAACTAATTTAAGGCCTCACCCTTAGTCCTGATATCAGTGGGAGTGTTTTCATTGGTCTCAGTGAGCACTAAATCTACAGTTCCCACCATCCTTTTCTCTGCCAGAAGAAACCAGCTGCAGATATTGGACAATCTTCAAGGGCGGCCATGGGGCTTGGCACTGCATCTTTTGTGATCAGCTGAATGTGACAGAGCAGTTCAGCTTATAAAAATAACATTCCTTTAATACAAGGATCATTTCTTGTGTGCATAAGCTTCAAGATAGCAAAGTCAACCTTCATCTGAAACCATTAGGAAAAGGAACATTTTGAGAAATGAACAAGGTACTTTTGCAGGACTTTCCATAAGAAACAGCTAACTGTCTTTGAAAATGTACTCCCAGAAGTATATCCTACTTTTCCTATTTTCTTTACCCTCTTTTCCTTTTGATCAAATTAATCAACCATTTTACTAACAAGCAACTGTGGAAAATACGCTTATGTTCATTTTATATAGTAGATTAATCAAATTAACTAGTTTTAACTTTCTCTCCTCCACAACTCTACCAAATTATCTTTTAAAAATGTTTTGATCTTTAGCACCTGTCTCATTATGTGTAAAATGATCTGTTCTTATCCAGCAGAATTTTATACTAAGTGTCTCACTTGTCCACTTCTTTAGAAGACAGTCATATAAGCAGCCCTCAGAAACATTAAATGGGACTAGATGTTACCTGACAGTTTCTTCCTGCCTATTTCTCCCTCGAACAAAGAGATTTTGGCTAAGCAATGCATTTATTTATCCTCCCAATTTGCAACAAAGCTGCCTCTTTGTTGTTACCAGTTATAAAAAGTCAGAAGGACTTCTTTCAGCTTTGGTGATGTAAACAACTGGAGCATCAAGAATGGGAAAGCAATTATTATAAGAAAGCTTAAAACATCTTATAGAAGTGTAGAACCAAGAAGAGACAGGCACATTACAAGAGTCATCTCAGTACAGACTGGACTAAACATTTGAGAGTGCTCAACAAGCACTAAACTTTCTTGATTGTGTGGCAAGTGAGGGAATACCTTCATACTCCTGAGTCCTCACTGATTGCCTGGCAGTGTAGTCCCATGTTACTTGCTATACAGTTTATTCCTGCAGGCATATCTCCTGTGTAATAAGCTTGCAGATGGATGCTATAATTATGGAATATTTAGCAAATTATGAAGATACTTAAATTTATTACACAATTTTCTTGTAACTGACAATCAATATGAATGCTGGTTTTGGCAGTGAAGAGAGGTGGACAGAGGAAAGGTGCCTCCCAATAGACCATTAACAATTTCAGGTGTTTCAGTGCCATCCTCCCTGTTGCTAACTGTTTTCTTGGTGTTTTCTTTAGCACTGCAGAAAGAATACATTAGTTCACTGAATATAACTGCTACTGGATATTCCAGGGACACCCTGCTCTGCTGAGGAAGGTTATATTTCAGTAAGAAGTTCTCAGTTTCCCTTGTGTCAACACTGATAGCACCTTCATGGCAATGGTCCTGACAGCCCTTATGTAGATTGATGAATATGAGTTTGATAGATTATGTGTTTAGTCCAATGTTAAATTGCTCCTAAATGTCTTTGCATGGAAGAAATCACCTCTCCAGCAAGAGAGCAGGCTTCATCTGTCACTCAGTCACTTTTCCTACAACTCCAAAGACGACCATCTGCAGAGAAGAATGGATACTGCGGGAGAAATTTTCGGTTTGTCAAAGCAAATTATAAATTCTTCCTTTGCACCTTTGGATTCAGAAATATTTGAAGTATCCACGAAATACCTTTTAGGAGATGGAAGACAAGAGAAATTTACTACACAATCAGGTGTATGTATTTTTATTCAGTTCCAAACCTAGCTCACATATTACCTAGGGACAGGCAGAGGAGGAGATAACTCAAAACCAAAAAACATTATTGCTGTTCTGCAGGCTTTTTAGAACAAAGGAGTGGTCTTAATACATATAATTACTTGTTTCCTTCAGTTAAAAAAATGCCGTAGCACCCAAGTTGGTAATGATCTATGTCTGGGAGCTAATTACCATGTCAAAGGATGTCTGTCACCTGTTGGAATGGACTCTAAGGGTAATATTGAGCTGCTAATAAGTGCAGAGAATGGCTGTCAAATATCTCATTACTTCTTTAGCCCATATGCGATGAAGCATGCTCACACATAATAAAGACTTAGCACAAATGGTAACCAAGTCTAAATGAACAAGAAAATTATATTTTCAAAAATGGTAGTTAAGAGTTTAAAAAAAAGAGAAAAAAATAGATCATAGAATCATAGAGTAGTTTGGGTGTGAAGGGACCTTTGAAAATCATCTAGCCCAAAGCCCTGCCATGGGCAGGGACATCTTTCACTATATAAGAAAATATAGATAAAATAGTGGAATAGGGACAGAACAGAAGTTTTTAGGATTTCATTTCCTCATGGGAAAATCTTAAAAGGAACTGTCTCTTTCAGTGTGCTATTCCTAAAATCTGAACTTGGGAAAGTGTACATAAACTGGCAGAAAGGCATATCCTTTTACATAACCATAACTACTGTAAAACCTAACTCCATACATTGTTTTGCAGTACAGATGTACTAAAAAAGTAAATAACTCTGTAATCCACTCCATAACTGAAAGGTAGAAAACTTGTCTCTCAGCTTTGCAAGGCTCTTACCCTAAAACCTTTCCTAAACCTCCACATTACAGACAGCAGTCACAGTAGCACTTTCAAAGCTCACATGCAACTTTTGGATCTCCCAGAAGGCTACTGCTAAATGTTTTATTCTGTCATTCCTTTAAAAACCTCTGTTTACCCCAGCAGTTGTACTTCTAGTGTTTCTAAAAGAAAAATATTGAAGAGTATCGAATAGCTAAGTTTTTACTATGCATGACCCTACAGAGTAAATAAACTAAACCCCCGAAAGTCCATGCCTGCTGATCAGCTATTATACTTAATCAGTCAATTCACTCAGCTGGGCTAACGAGGCTGATATGACCAGCTTCTCAAAGATTAAATGGGCCATCTAATTATGCACTTTTATAGTTCATTATACCTCATTTGGAACTCAAAGCACAAATTAATTCAGGGGAATTCAGTGGCTGCGTTAACTGGAGGTCATGTTATTTAATCATGGAAGTCCTCATTGACATTAAAAATGCCCATCTCTGAATTTATCTTAAATCAATATATCTCAACATTTAGCATTATTATTCTATTTTTAATGTTTTCCTTGAACCGGTTCTTTGAAGCTGCAGCCTGGTGGGTCCCTGTTGCTGCAAGTGGGGTATGAATGTGCACGGCTGCAGCAAAGACAGGCGGTCCCTGTCCCAAATGGTAAATATTTGTCACTAAGTGGCATTGAAGAAGGAAGGCCAAAGGGAAGGAGAGTGCCAGGGATCAAACCAGGCATCTCTTCATGTCTGTGCTGCTCCCAAACACATCCATGTTAGTTTAATGCTTGCATGATGGGCTAAGCAGGTGCCCCTGAGAAGCCAACAGGAATGGCCAGCTGCTGCCTAGACCTGCCACATGACAGGTCACTGAGCCCCATGGAATGTACCCCAGTGGAGGAAAAGTTAAGCTTCCCACTCCTTTGGCCTGTACCCACTCCTCAGGCAGACTGTTGAGAGTAGAGGTTGGCCATCTGAGGTGTAGGTCGTGAGCAGAGGCCACAGCTCGGGGGCCAAGAGTTAGTGGAGGTCTTGAAGTGTCTGGTGGACATGAAGCAGGGTTGTCATCTAGCCTTCATTGCAGAAGGTTCCCCTGCTGTGCTCCTCTGCACCCTGCAAGCTGAAATTGGGACTGTGCAGAAACCTCGACCTAGGTGTTTTGAGCCCTAAGAAGGCTTCATCCTCTGCCCACCCAGTGGGGCAGGGCCACATCTACCAAACAGCCCAGGATTTGCTTCTCCACCAGCAAAGGGCTCACATCTCCTACAGGGAATACAGAACCCAGCCTGGACCTCCATCCCTGGCCCCACATCTGCTCCAGCAAAGGCAGGTGGTGAGTTCCCATCAGATGACAACCAACATGATTGATATAAGTCTTTCCTATTTAGATAGGTAGTGATATGGAAACACATTTTGCTATTATGCCCAACAACGTAGCAGTACTATAGAATCTCAGAACAGTTTGGGTTGGAAGGGACCTTAAAGATCATGCAGTTCCAATCCCCTTGCCATGGGACACCTCCCACTGGGCGACGCTGCTCAAAGCCCCATCCAACCTGGCCTTGAACACCTCCAGGGATGGGGCAGCCACAGCTTCCCTGGGCAACCTGTGCCAATAATAAATAATAATAAAACATTTCTTCCTAATATCTAATATAAATCTCCCTTATCTATCTATTAGATACCGAATCAGAGATTTTAATATTTACTGAAAGATGCATGAATGGATTGTCTTTCCATCAAGTCAATTAAATGTTTCAATGCCACCGAAAGCCAAAATTAATTTATCTACCCTTTGCAAACGCACACTTAAATTTACTCAATGCATGTAATGTTTATCACAATTTTCTACATCAACTGAAACTTCAAAAAAAATCACTCGCAGCCTTTATTCCGAGGGCTTTTGAAATGCAGATCGTGTTTCTTGGCGCACGTAAGCCGGTTTACGAGTTGCACGAGATTCCTTGGGCGAAACGAAGAGCGAAGGGAAAGAAAAAAATGGGGGGGGGGATAGGTTCGGGAAGGGGGTTTGAGCACGCGCGCCGCCTGCCACCCAGCGGCCGCGGGGCGGCACAGCCTCCAGCCCAGCCCCGCGGAGCCACCAGCCTCGGAGCTGCCCCCCCCCACCTCAGCCGCGGAGCCGCCCTCCCGCCGCGGAGCTGCCGCCCCCGCCCCCCCTCCTCCGCCCCAGCCCCAGCCGCAGCCGCGGGGCCGCCGANAGCCTCGGAGCTGCCCCTCCCACCCAGAGCCGCCACCCTCGGAGCTGCGCCCCCACCGCTATTCCCGACCGCGGAACCGCCAGCCTTGGAGCTGCCCCCCCCCACCTCAGCCGCGGAGCCGCCCTCCCGCCGCGGAGCTGCCGCCCCCGCCCCCCCTCCTCCGCCCCAGCCCCAGCCGCAGCCGCGGGGCCGCCGAGGGGAGGGAAAGGCCGGCAGAAGGGAGGCGCCTCCGCGCCTCTAGAGCCGCAGAGGGGTGCTCGCCCCTCGTCGTCTACGCCCTCGATGGTCGAGTTTGCGAGTTATCGCTAATTTGAGTCGCAGTCCTGCACAGATTTTAACTAAATGTCTGTGGAGGAGTCGATGCCGTAACTCTGCCACAAGCGGGGTCCCTCTACAGCAACTGCGTTTTGGAGCATAAAAACGCTGTCTGTGCACTCTGGTCGCTGGTGAAAACCCAAATTCTTGAGCTGAAACTGTTACTTAGAAGTGTCTCCTGTGCATGCCAATGTTATATTTCTGTATTCATGCCTTACAATTGATTAAATTTGTGCTGCATATAATTAAAGAAATTACTGGATTCTGTTCGCATCCAAAGCAAGCGTGGCCAGGAGGGTGAGGGAGGGAATTCTGCCCCTCTGTTCCTCTCTTGTGAGACCTCATCTGGAGTATTGTGTCCAGTTCTGGAATCTTCAACTTAAGAAGGATATGGAGCTGTTGGAACAGGTCCAGAGGAGGGCTGCAAAGATGATCAGAGGGCTGGAACACCTCCCATACGAGGACAGGCTGAGAGAGTTGGGCTTGTTCAGCCTGGAGAAGAGAAGGCTCTGAGGAGATCTTACAGTGACCTAGTACCTGAAGGGGCTACAGGAAAGCAGGAGAGGGACTGTTCACAAAGGCTTGTAGGGACAGGATGAGGGGCAATGGGTATAAACTGGAGAGGGGCAGATTTAGACTAGACATTAGGAAGAGTTTCTTCACCATGAGAGCAGTGAGGCACTGGCCCAGGTTGCCCAGGGAAGCTGTGGCTGCCCCATCCCTGGAGGTGTTCAAGGCCAGGTTGGATGGGGCCTTGGGAAGCCTGGGCTGGGTGGGAGGTGTCCCTGCCCATGGCTGGGGGGTTGGAACTGCATGATCTTTAAGGTACCTTCCAACCCAAACTGTTCTATGATTCTATAATTCTACGATAGCTACTTCATTCTACAGAATAGAGAAGGCTAAAATGGCAAACACATCATCACTACATCTCTGTATGTGTGCATGTGTCTGTCTGCGATATTTTCCCTCTTATAGCTGAATGCATCACAGCCCTTTGCAGCCACCCTTGACTAGACACCAGCTGGGCCCGTATCAGCAAGCTTCTGTGCGCTGCCTGTCAGTCCCAGACACTCCCCTGGACTTTTCTACTCTTTGCTATGCAGAGATTGCATGGCATGTGTTTTATTGGTTACTGGTCAAAATAACAAAATGCAGTTGTAACCGGTTATTTTATTGCTTTACCTTAAAACAGGTTAGCCAAAATGCACAATTTACAGGCAATTTGAGTGGCCTGTGTGAAAATTAACCAGAAAAATCTAGCTCACCTTGCATTTTAAAAGCGGTACTGTGACCATGAACTTCCTGTGCAACTACCTCAAGTAGAGACTGAAGAGGAACCAGCTCAGCAATTAGATGCCAATGAGCATAAGTGAGTAGCACATCTGTCTTTCTTTTCATATCCTTCATGTTTATGGCCAGAGGTTTGATGCTGTTTGTGCAGTCATTTAAGCAAATAATGAATCAAATTTCACTGCTGAGGAACCTTTTGCTTTGTTTACAGCATTAGAAATCATGCAGGAACTTTTATTATGATAAAATAAACATCAGATGCTGATGTTTACCAAATATCCTGTATTCAGATTATTTTGCTGAAAATATCTAGGCAAGAGAGCATCCATCACTGGTAGTGATTAGTCCAACAACACCCCCAATTTGACTGTAGCAGATGATGCTGCCTCAGAAAGCCCAGGTGTTCCCTTCAGAACCTGCAAAGCTCTCTGCAGCAGCACTGTTATTACTAACTGCACCTGCGACCAAGGTGCTACTGAATTAGGTGATACACATAAGATCTGAACAGGCTGGGCTACTGGGCTGAGACCAATGGCATGAGGTTTAACAAGGGCAAAGGCCAGGTCCTGTGCTTGGGGCACAACAACCCTATGCAGAGCTACAGACTAGGAGAGGTCTGGCTGGAGAGCTGCCTGGAGGAGAAAGACCTGGGGGTGTTGGTTGACAGCCAACTGAACATGAACCNGAGACCTCATTGCTCTCTACAACTACCTGAGGGGAGGTTGTGGAGAGGAGGGAGCTGGCCTCTTCTCCCAGGTGACAGGGGACAGGACAAAAGGGAATGGCCTCAAGCTCCGCCAGGGGAGATTTAGGCTGGACATTAGAAAAAAAAATTCACAGAAAGGGTTGTTGGGCACTGGAACAGGCTCCCCAGGGAGGTGTTTAAAAGACAGATGGACTAGGTGGTGAGGGGCATGGTTTAGTGTTTGATAGGAATGGTTGGACTCAAAGATCCAGTGGGTCTTTTCCAACCTAGTGATTCAATGATTCTATGATAAACAGCTAACGATGATCATGCTGCACTTGATCAATTTGTGAAGGAGGGTTTTGCCCTTCTGATACCACTGGGGGGAAACCAACCAGCATATCGAACTTTGTTCAACCTGTTTTGGAGTAACAAGCTCAAGATGCCTAATTTCTCCTGAAGTTCTTTGTAAGTACTAAATATACCCTTGCCCTGAAAATTAATCAAAAGTATCACTGGAATCCCTATGCCCTAATCTGATTTTTGAGCAGTTTGTTTACACTTTTTCTGAGAAGTACTTTGAAGCCAGAAAGAAAAGGCATTCATTCCCTGTTTCATGCCTGAAGACAGAGCCACATATGACTTTAGGGCTTGCAAACTGCTTACCTACAATTCTTGGATGTTCCATCAGTCTGACCTGGGTAAACAGCTCACACCCTAGCTTCCATTAGCTAGTGAATAAATTACTAGTTGGGCTCTTCGGCACTGGAGGCATTGCTGCTTCCCTTTCTGCTCACTACCCAGTAATGTGGTAAACAAACACCATTGAGCAAAAGCACTGAGATGACAGGGACTGCCACAATACCATGGTACAGCCCTTTTTTCCTTCACTTTTCTCTCAGAAAGAGAGCAGGGGTGATGTTGGTTTTCCTTGATGTATGGATGTCTACATCTACAAAATTAAGAACTGCAAGCATCTGTTGAAACAGTTGGTTTCTATTTATTCCCAGTTAAAAAAACCTTAACCCAACAATAACCAAAACCTCACAAAACATTCAATGCTGTTTCAGTGGCCTATTCTGCCCTTTCAGAGTTCTTGATATTCTCATCCAAAATACTATACACAGTGTTGTTATTGGCTGCAGGTAAATAGCTGTGAAGAGAAGTCTAGTAAAACACTGCTCAGTTTTCTGCAGATGCATTTTTGCCTTTCAGATAAAACAGATTTCTCAAGGCTCTTACCGCCCTCCCGAGAATCCTTTTAAGATGCACTTAAAACAACCAAAAACTCACCCACCCATGCAAAACATATGACCCAGACAGCCTGATTAAGAATGTATACCTGGTATGCCTTTAAGAGTTTCTGCTATTGTCAAACCCAGTTTTCTCAGGGAACAGTAGATGAAATCCCTGGATACAGTCTTGGCTAAATGGCTGTTCTGGAAGAAGACTGTTACTGCACCAGAAAGGAAAAGAAACAGCAATTGAGAGTGAGTGTGTGTGTGTATTTATCAACAGATCCAAGGAGTCAGCACTTCAGCTTTTTTACTTTCTCATTTTTTCTTATCTTCCAATTCTGTTTTCTTTCACAAACAGACTCATAGTGGTCCTTCTTTTGAAGAACTCTGCAGGTAGCCTCATCCAGCTTATAACAAGTGAGACATTAGTCTGTCACAATTACACAAGAAATTGATGATGGAGAACATTCCTTTGAAATCCATAACAATTTGTCTCTGGGTGCTCTATGGCTTCCATCACATTTCTATCTTAGTGCCTGTAACATGACATTGTCTGGCAGAATCAAGTCAACCTCTGGATTTTCTCAGCTAACACAGAATACATCGTCATCCTCCATGGATTCCTCAGCTTTGAGTAACTAACAATCTTTCCCTCTGAAACTTACTCCTATCATATGTGTAATGTCTTCCACCTCACAGAGAATGAAGGTGGAAAATATTGCATATGTCAGGGGATAAAGACTGATGAGAATTCCTGAAAGGAAGAAGAAAAAAAATAAGAGAAACTGGTAACACAGATCTACTTCCCCTGTTAAGTTCCTGCCTAAAGAATTTGCTGCCCAAAGTAGAATGTTTTAGCAGTGGCAAGTGGATGGTCCTGCCCTGACTTGTTAATAATGCAAAGAGTAACTCTCACATTAACTTTCTGAACCATGGAGAAAACCATAAAATACATATACATCTTAGAGGAATTGTTTTTCAAGAGCCATTTGCTTACTGATGCTAACAGATTGTGGTAATAAACCATCATCTATTTATTCCTTAAATCTTAAAAAAATAACCTCCTTTTTTCTAAAATGCTGAAGCAAAGCATGTGATAAACATTTTCAAGTCACGCCATTGAAATAAAAGCATGCATAATATTACTTACATGCAGATACAGCACCATGGTGATCTATGATGGTATGAAAGGCTTGTTGAGAGAGGCCATATCTTATACTGGAACAATAGCTGGAAAAACCCTGAAGCCCTTCTTCAGGTTTGAAATGTATAAAAACCTTTACAGTCCTGACTAGAGTTGGCAAAGTTCTACCAGCAAATAATTTATTTGTCAAGAAATGTAGTTCTAGGGCAGAAAAAACTGCCAAATCTGAAGTATTCAACGGGAGTTACAGCCAAGAAGAGAAAAAGCTGGAATGTCAAAAGGATTTATCTTATTTCTTCTGAAATGGAAATAGTGACCAAGCTCATAAACAAAAGTCCTGACACAGACACACAGACAAATGCACATGGTTCGCGTTCCATTCACAACGTAGCAGTCAATCCACCATAATCTAAAGCAGGGCAGCGGGGAAGTTTGGGCTCAAATCTCACATTTGAGTTTTCCGTATTCTAGAGAGCACCTGTGTGTCTTTTGACTTTTCTGAGGTATGCCTTTCTTACATGCACAGGTAACGTGTTATATTTTAACCTCACTAGATTGATGAAGGGGACTGAGACAAAGTCAGATTTTGTTTGTCCACTCTTAAGAGTGGGGCAAAATAAAAGGAAGAGGAAAAACTCCAGATTCCTTGCATTTCCATGCCACAGCTTTTAAAAAGATAATTTGGCTTTAAAAATAATTTCAAAAGGCAAAGGGGTTTTTTAGACTTCAACGCTTAACTGCCTTATGTTCAAAATATCTGTTTCAACATAATGTTCTAATATGTGTGCAACGAAACACCCATATTCAGCAGTACTTCTTGTTAAACTTGGCAATCACAATTTCTCTTTGAAAAACGTCACAATTTCAACCCAGTATATGATTTTGAGTGTTTTCATATGATTGGAATAAAAAGAGAGCCAAAGTGAAAGAAGAAACAACATAAACAAAACAGATGCTTTTATGACATGATTTATTAAAAGAGACTAAGTGATTTAAATTTTGCAATTTATGAAAAGGAAAACAATCACAACGGCATTACAAATCTTAATTTCTGTTGTATTTTTAATCTCAAGAGATAAATGCTATACAAAATGCATTGAAATAAAGCCACACAGCTCATTCAGTAGTGAAATACGGGTGGATGGGAAGTAGCAAATGCTGGTCAGGACAATGAGAACAAACCTTAGGGGACAACAGCAATGGGGGAAAAATAACTGCTGTTATGTGGTAATATCTGTTGCCATGCTACAGAATTGAGGATGACTCTTAATCCTAACACTAACCTGAAACACTGGCACTGCAGAGTCAGAGGCAAATTTCATTCTTCTTGAATTGCTGACTCTTCTAACCTCATCTAAGCGCTGACACTGGTGAGGTCTAGAAGGGATTAAATTCTCAGGAACACGGATACAAAACTGCCTCATGTTTCTCCCTGGGAAAATAACAGAAGAAACTGCCAGGCATTATTTCCCACAGCTCAGAGGGTGAAACTGTGGGCTTCTTTCATGATAAGTGCGAGACCCTCTAAGCACAGATGTTATGACCTGAAAAGTGTTTCTGAGGCACACACTAGCTGCACCTGAGCCTGTATCACCTTCCCATCTTCCCAGTCCCCCACCTTGTCCTACTTAACACTCCTATGTGCTGGTGGAAGCCCCTTCAGATACATGGATTTGTGATGTGCGTTCTCTTCCTTCAGGGTAAACACATTACAGCAGGAACACAGAAGAATACCTGTTGTTAATGTGAGTTTCTTGCCTGCCCAGCAGTTTTCTCCTAGGTTTTCTTTTTGGTCTCCAAACAGCTCATTATCAGAAGGGGGAGCAACGACTGAGCAGTTGTGCAGCAACGTCTTACTCTCAACACCTCCAGTATACATCAGATGGGGAATTCAGCTTGCAATAAGGAGAGATATTTCCTGACCTAGATTCAGGCATTTTATAAACTTCAAACCTCTTTCCAGCTGTAGAGGTAAAACACTGCACTGAAGCAAGAAACAGTGATAGCTGTCAGAAAGAGATGTCTTTGTCCTTCACTGTGTGTGGGACAACTGTTAAGGGAATTTATATGGCATTTCACAACAGAAATTAATGTGTGTTTCAGTTCTGAAAGCCTCTCTACTTGATTTACTTCATTGTTTCTGGCGAGCAAGGCAGTGCTGACTGCAAAGCCATGCTGCAATGCAAAATTTTGCGCAACAAGTTATTTGCTCTGACAAAAGACACCTAGAATAAAGAAATGGCATCCTCCCAACTTATACGTCCTTTTGCAAGAACTGACTGGCACCTCCAGCCTTACTGAAAGGCTCCTGCACTAGCCCAGTCTGTGCAGCACCCGTTTTCTCCCTGCATAGATGAGACCTCTCAGGGAGTTAGGCAGGGACTTCACGCCTGGTGGCATGATGCCCTGAGACTGCCCAGAGCACTGAATTAGGAAAGACTGAGAAGTCTTTGAAAGATAAATTTAAGAGTTTCATTTAACAAAAAATCCATTTTAAATAATGCCCATTTAAACCCAGATGACAAAATCCTGCAGACAGCAAAAATTAAAATTGCATAAGACTATACTATACTTTATTTTGAAGCTGGGGAGCACACTTAATCCTACTGTATTTGAAAAAAATCCTAATGTCTTCAAAGAACAGATGTCCAATTTTCTGAAGAAGGCAACATGGTTCATTATTGTCCTTGTTCACTACACATAACAAGAGGGTCTTTATACATTGCTACAACACAAATGCTAATTAACACTTGAGAGTAACATTGCTAGAGGGGGAAATTTTATGCAAGTACTTGAGAGCTGTTTTTTTTTTTAATTAGTAAAGTCTTGTATATTTATTCCCTTTCAGCTAAAATGATTCCTTATGAAATTCTGATGACAGTTATAAAGGTATGATCTCGTAGATAGCAAGGGAGTAGACACGCCAGCATAGAGTCACTGCTTGCAGGACTTGTTTCATGGAATCTGTGGTGCCGAGGCTTCTGCACTGACACTGTGCCCTCAACTGAAAAAATAATGCAAAGGTGATCAGAGGGCAATACTAGTTGTCAACCTTAACTCCAAACTGCTTATGCTGATTTAAAGTTTTAGATGGTGGGGTAGTAGCAATGTTACTGGAGCATCAGGCATGCCTAATTTCTCCTCCTGTTGCTAACCTAAAATGTACTCCATTACCTAAACTAATAAGACTTATAGAGTTGAAGAGTTTTCCCACTTCCATATCCTCCATTCTTTTCCTTTGTCCTGTTGCAATTCCTCCCATATCTGTTTTGTCAAGTCTTTCCAGCTGTTACTGCTTTGCAGGGCACAGTCTGGGCTCAGGTGCAGCCAGAGTTGTGGACAGTGAATCATAGAATCATAGAATCACCAGGTTGAAAGAGACCCACCGGATCATTGAGTCCAACCATTCCTATCAAACACTAAACCATGTCCCTCAGCATCTTGTCCACCCGTGCCTTAAACACCTCCAGGGAAGGTGACTCAACCACCTCCCTGGACACCCTGTTCAAGTGCCCAGTGTCCCTCTCTGTGAATTTTTTTTCCTAATGTTCAGCCTAAAATCTAGCAGTCTGGGGTCATCACTGCCTCTCTGAAGCCCTGAAAGCAGCCCAATGGGTTGTGCAGCTAAGCACCATGAGCCCAGTTTGGGGTGAGGGATTTCGTGGGCAGTACCTCTCCCCTCCATTCCTGGGTGGCCGAGGTCTGCTCAGCTCGTTCTTCATCATGCATGGGCTGAGCCAGACAGGCTTTGGCTGGCTGAGTGGAGCTGGCACCATGTCGTGGTCCCTGCAGGGCTGCCTCTGTTTCCGCTGCCAGCGATTTCCAAGGGGAACTCATCAGTGTCCCCAAGCCACAAGGGTCGTTGGAGCAGAGCTGTGAGTTAGTGCGGTGAAAACAGCCCCCGCTTTCCCCATGGCAGGGCTACACTTTTTAATAAATACAGTAAAAAATCCAAAAATGCAGCAGGGTTTGAAAATGACCCAGCTGAAATAGTATAATTGGATTTGGAGAAGGGAAGCCTGTTTCAAAAGAAAATTCCTGGGATGCTTGTTTTTAAAGTGGTAGCAGCAACCTCAAGAAAACAATAAAGCATCTGCTAGAAAATGAAGAGTAATGTAAGGTCTGACCTCAGGACCTACCCTAGTGCGGCTCTGTTGCCTTGCAAATATCTCACGTCCTTAAGGGTAAAATCATCTTCAGCACAACAAAATCAGGTAAATTACTCCAGACATTTCTGAATTCAATTTGTCATAGAGTGCATTTCCCACTGAGATAAAAAAGACACATGTAAAACATGACAGGATGATAGCTTTCGGCCAACTAAAGTGAGCGATATTTTTTTGTGCAACTTTTTAATATGATTTTAAAGTAGATGCTAGTAACTTAAACAAGTTCCAATGCTGCTTAAAGCAGGTTGCTTGTAATCACACTATGCTGATGAAGGGGCAGGATTCAGTTTGTACAACAATGCTATATGATGGCTTCAACTGAGCCTGGGGATCTACTGTGCTAAAGACACAACAAAAGTAAACCTAGAATAAATTATAAATCTGAACAAACCAGATAGGCAAAAGAAGTATTACTAATAATGCTTCATCTTCAGAGAAAGAGACTGCAACAGAGCCTGTCTTGCATGTAAATCAAGAAGTTTCCAGGGGACTGCATAGCTTTGTTCACAGAAATAGGCTGAGCCAAAATTAGAGACAAATTAAGAGATGGCAAGAAGTGCTGAATGTCTCCATTACCCAAGTGATTTCTTCAGAAGGCCAAATTATTTCTAGCCTCTGGGGGAATTTGGTTTGCTATACAGTATCTATGTTCTATATGAGAAAGCCACAGCTAAAAGCCGCCTCACTGAGGGATTTAGTGAATGCTTCTGTAGATCAGTGACTTTTTTTTTTTACAAGTTCAAGTAGTTGTTTTTGTATCAACTGATTTGCTTTCAAATCCTCAGATCACAGGTGTTAATTTTAGAGCTTTTTTTTCTTTAAGAATGCATATGAAACATTTGTGGAGAAAACATTTTGTTGTTACTTCACTGGATAAATGTAGAGAAAGACTGTGTTTTCCTAATGATATTCATCCTCCTGAATCCATTCCTTGCAAGTCAATTGTATCTGACACAAACTGTACACACTCATGAAGCACATGCAAACGAAAGTATTGCTGCATAAAAATTTTCAGTCTGGATGTGGAGATAACCTGTGTTATATGATATTTAATAGAGCCAAGACACAGACATGAAAGAGAAAACAATAGATAAGTATATTGCAAGTACAGACTTAATAAAAAAGAAAAGGCTGGTACTATCTGTGGATGCCAGCAGTTCCAGTGTATGGTTTATGTTCACTTTTTACTACACCCTCTTCCCGTCTGCCCGAGAGCTTATCTTTGATGAAAAACACAAACATTGTTTAAGATCTGACTAATACCCACAAAAACAAGGATAGCCAGAGAAGGACAAAAGAACTCCCATTCTTGTACATTCTTTGATGTCCTTTGGATTGGTAGCATTGCTGAATGAAGTGTTACACTTGCATGTAAATAAATGATCACTTGCAATTGCTCAAGTTAGACTTTTTGCCTAGAATAGGATCACTTTATACATATATAGGTAAAATTTGTCACCAATTATACACAAGCAAACAATTCTTAGTAGGTTACTTGCAATGACTAATTATGAATGTTTGGTATCCCTAGCCCTCTTTGACCTGTACTTAGGCTGATGTATGTATAAAACAGGCTTTTTCTTTCCTTTTAAGAGCTGAGTGACATTTAAAACCGAGCATTTCAGCAAACTCTTGTACTAAGGACTTCAATGTTTACTTTCCCTGAATGACCTCTTTACAATTTTCTGTTTCCTTGCAGTTCTCTGCAGGGAAAACAATTTGTTAATATCAAGCATTACGGAAAACTTACACAGGGGCAGGCAAGGCAGATTTCTGTTTTGTTCAAACAAGGTACTTCCTTCCTCAATATTTTACCACCTTTCTTTGAAGACCTGTAAGCTATGGAATTTGATTTACATCTTTGAAGTTGAATGAAACCTTTCTCACTGCCATCATATACCCAGCTTCAGGAGTAACCATATAGAGGTATAAACCTAGTCTGGGTGAAATGAGGTCTGATTTACCACTAAGTTCAGAACAGTACTTCTTCCCTTCTCTGAAATTCTGTCTTCCCTGGTACACTGAATGTGTCTGAGCATGCCTTGTTCTCCATCACCAAACAGTGTACTGCAAAATAATACTGCAATGTGACTTTTCTATTTGCAGTCCCTTTGATAGGTTTGTTATAGGACACATTGCGAAAGCACCAGGATACTTCAGCAAGAGTGGAAAAGGATTTTAAAGGGGTTCTGGTTAATTGGATCATTCATCACCTAAATCTGTCTTCAGAGCATAGTTAGTATTTGCTTCAGAGGCAATCATTGGTTATTTCATGGGGATGAATACAATTATTAAAAAAGATTATTGGTCTATAATTTTACAGGTTACTGCATACAACCAATTATGTAACTGGAAAGTTACAATTAATAAAGCTTCCTTCTATAAATAAACCAGGTTGAAAAAATATTTCAGTCTAGCTTCTGCAGTTTAACATTTTTTTTTTTTACTCTGCATTTTTGCAACCTCTGTTTTTGATGAGGAAGGAAAAGCAGGACTCTGGCCATCTCAAACACATTGCGAAGCTGTGATAACTTTAAAAAATAATCTAACTGACCAAGGCAGTCCTATAGCAAAGCAAAGACTTAGCACACTAACTTTATGGTGCATCTAGCCCCATCAGTTCAAGGGGCAAGGGACCAGAGGTCGTTGCTGAACCTTAACCTCTCTCACAATGGCATGCAGAACTGCCTGGCCAATTTCCTCTGGGTTTTATTTAGCAGGCATGTGGCCAGCATGGGAAGCAGCCTTTCCCACAGATGTTTAGTATAAAAGAAGCTATTTATCAGTGTGAGTTATACAGTCAGGCTGTGATCAGAATAGATCAGGTCTCTATGTAATACAGCAGTTCCCATGTTCTCTGAAACAATGGGTTACAACAGCTAAATTAAAACTAATTTGTGCCTGAAGCCTGTTTTCTTGGATTATTTTCTTTTAGAGGACACTAATTTACACCCATTTCTTACCAGGACTGTTGTTGCCTGGGAGAACGGGAAGGGTCACAGATTTAAATGGTGGCACTATCCAAGGTGACCAGCTGAACAGACCTCGGGCAAACATCAGGATTTTGTGACAGCCCAAGTCCTGTCTCTGCTAACCATTGCAGCAGTTCCCTTTGACACAAGTGTTTTTCTCCCCCAAAAGCCTTCTAGCCTTCTAACATGGTGGTCTTCTTCCTTTTTTTTTTTTTTTTTTTTAAATACCCAACAAAACACATATTATGTCAGTCTAAATTTCTTTCCCCAAATAATTGTACTCTATCTTCTAACATATTTGACATTTCTTTAGAGAAGTGCTACAGCACTTGTTTCACATGCAAAAAATATTTGAGAAAAAAAATCATTAGGTTCTTCTGTGACCACAAGAACAATGGTATTAATCCATAGTAAACTGTTGGATTGGACAAATTCTCCATCAAGCCTATGAACACGGTCGCCTACAACATCCTTCTGTCTGAATTGGAGAGATATAGATTTGATGAGTGACTGTTTGATGGATAAGCAATCGGTTAGATGATCACACCCAGAGGTCAGTGTTCAACTGCAAGATGTCCAGATGGAGATCTGTGATAAGTGGTGACCCTCAGGGGTTCATACAGGGAGCAGTGCTGTTTAATATGTTCATCAATTATATAGACAGTGTGATCTAGTGCCACCTCAGCAAATCTGCAGATGACACCAAGCTGAGTGGTGCAGTTATCATGCCAGAAGGATGGGGTGTCATCCAAAGGGTCCTGGACAAACTGGAGAAATGGGTCTGTGTGAATCTTATGAACCTTCAACAAGGTCAAGTTCAAGGTGCTACACCTGGGTGGGGGCAATCCATGGTTTCAGGACAGGCTGGGGGATTACATGATTGTGAGTAGCCATGCGGAGAAGGACTTGGGAGTGCTGATTGATATGAAACTTGACGTGAGTCGGCAATGTGCATTCACAGCCCAGAAGCCCAACTGTATTCTGGGCTGCATCAAAAGAAGTGTGCGAGTAGGTTGAGAGAGGGGATTCTCCCCGGCTCTACTCCACTCTCTAGAGACCTAATCTGGAGTATTGTGTCCAGTTCTAGAATCCCCAACATAAGAAGGATATGGAGCTGTTGGAACAGGTCCAGAGGCGATCTATTTTTACCTCTAACAGAAAATTTTCTTCCCTTGAATACCTGTGTGAAGGCAGTGGTCTTCAACAACTCCATGAGAACGTATTACTGTCTTTGTAGATTTTATCCATTGCCTTGAGTATTCTTCTGTCCTTCACTCTAAAGCCACAGAGTCCTTTATAAACCAAAAGAGCAAGGAAGTGTCTCTTGTAAAGTTTGCCTTGCAACCGCAATAAATATACCCAAATTTACTGATTTACTGAACTCATTAAGTTAAAAACATAGTAAAACAATCCTTGTAGCACTTGCTATTAGAAAAAAAGTATGTAATGTTTCTGGGGCAGGCAAGGGGGAAATGACCTAAGTTTAGGCAGCATGTTTCATTCCTGGGATTGTAACTGAGCCATCCTAAACCTGAGCACTTTCAGAGCCCAGGTTTTAAATCAAGTCCTTTGCAGAAGGACTAGAGAAATTGATCTTTTTATCCCCATTTTCTTAAATTCTAGGGCTTTTTTTCACCCAGAGCTTTTCAAAAGCCTCCAGGTTTTTGAGTCAGGAAAAGTAGAAGTGCCTGTATGACAGCTACAGAAAGCTCAGTCTCCTCCTGCAGTCAAACCAGCTCCATCCATTTTTCTCACCCAGGACTCCCTGACCCAGGTCATGCCGGTGTTCCCTATTCTGAGGCTAGATGGTCCCAGGGCTGACAAAGGGATTGGGAGACCTAGGACAGCCACTGGCTGCTCCAGATCTGGCCCTGTTTCTGTGTCACCCCAGAAAACTGCTGGATGCAATTTTGCACTCAGCTCTAAACCTCTGAGCCCATGGAGATGGAGCATCAGAGCTTTTGCCAAGAAACCCCTATGAGTTTCAAATTAGCACAGTAGAAGAGAGATGCTTCAAAGGCTTATGCATTCAACCACATTTGGGCAAAATTTCACGAGCAAAGCAGTTTTTCCATAGAGGCGCACATGGCTCTCCCTGTCCAGAAGTCAAGTTGCTACTACAAAGCATGAAGATCTTGTCCTGTCCCAGTAGAACACTAGTAAGAATGCGGGCACATGGGAAAACATATCATGCTGCAATTATCTTGACAACAGATGACTCTTTTTTTTGGCAGAAATGTTAAAAAAATACATCAGTAACTGTAAAATAAAACTGAAGCTGTTCACCCTGAGGCAGAGGCCTGGCATAAGCAATTTCAGAGCACTGAAAAATAATTTAGCCCAGCAGAAGCAGGATTTTACAAGGGAAATTGTTGGCCAAATGTAAGTATTGGCAGCATTGCCAGCTCTGCTTATAAGAAATAACGTGCCTATGCAAATCAGCCAGTTCCTAAAAATTTGCAAACCCTAAATGCCGTACCTCCGTTGTATAGCCAAAAGGAAAGTTTATTACTTCAGGAGATGTTAGCCATATTTTTAGTAATGTCTTTTCAGAAAAGGCTCATAAAAGATTCAGAAAAAAGAGAACTCACTTGGCACGGTATTACTAGAAGACACTTGGCAATGCCTCCAGCTGCTCTGCTGCCACTCTTCTATTCCCCCAATTTCAACTGGAGTGATGTCTTTTCCCAGAGAGGGTAAGACACTTTGGGGCCAGAACCATTACCACATGTAGTCTGTCTCCTCAGTTTCATCACAGCTCTTTCAGCACACCTCTAAAGCAGTCACACGGGCTTCCATTGTGCTAGAGCCTCTCCTCAGCATGTGGATACTGATGTCACTTCATAAGGGACTGTGGATAATGAGAGCTAGGCTGTGCTTTGAGCCTCTTTGCATGCAGAATCCTGTCATGCTCATGTCCTTCATGGCTGTGGGTTGATATTTCACTCAGAGAGAACATGATGAATGTCTTAACGCAATCCCTTTGGCATTTTGAGAAGAGAGATAATATATTTCTCTTCACTTTCCACTCTCCTGTAGTATGCATAATATGCAGAAAAACACTGTGAATTTCTAGCTGTCTTTATCAAATATTAGACTACACAGGGACTAACCTTCAAGACAGAAATCTGTATGAAAACAGATTTTTGGGTTTTTGCTATGTGTTGCTATAACTTGCTTGTTACTTGGGAGATGTGATCAGAGGTGCTGTAGGTTTGCACAGGACTGCAGCCTAGCCTGGATATGAAAATAATTGTGTTCAGATATCACAGAGCAAAAAAACCAAGAACCACAAGTAATAATTTGCAGTGCAAGACATAATGTTCCCACTTCTTGGGCAGCTTTCATTGTGGCCCCTATTTCTCTCCTCTTGTAGTAATGAGGAGTTGCTAAAATCAAATTTATTGGATTGACATAGCTTAAAATATACTCTTGCTTCTAGTATACTCAGTGTAGCAGGCAACCTGTCTGTAATCTCCACAGTCTGGACTCCTCTCCATTTGTGTATGCTGGAATAGTAGATCTCTGCATTCTGACATTCATCCAAGTATTTATGTTGGTGTCCACATCTCTGTCCTGCTTAAAAGAGTAATCATAGAAAAAAAAGTGAAATAACGTGGTGGGGGGGGGAATGACTTAATAAACAGAGAAAGTAAAAAGAAAAAGAGAAATTAGCTCATTTTTGACAGATAGAAAAATGTAGCAAACCTAAAAGTCTACTCACTTCCTGAAAGTAAAGTGAATAATTTGACAAAGATATAGTTATATATTGTAAGGGTAAAATAGGATACATTTTAATATTTTTAAGCTATCTCATGTTTCATATTTAGTTTTCTTCTAATAGACAACTATTCTAGCATTAAATACATTTTCCCCAATATGCTTTTTTATATTTTACACACAATTTGAAACATCTGGTAAATGACTTGTTTTCCTGCAGCACAGCAGAGAGCATGCTTGGATGATCCACTGCTGTTTGTAAAATGTTTCTCTCTGTGGAACACTTCCCTCCTTCCATTTCCTCTCCATTTTTGTTATTTGCTTATTCTCAAAATAATAACACTAATCTGAAAGCAACATAACTGATTAGAATATTGATTGTGTTGCAAGAATTAAACAATAAAATACAACAGATGCCATGTTTTATTACTGAAAGACCACATTAATAAGATGGGGTCTTTAGAAATAAATATGGTTCTCTTGAGAGCGATGAATCGAGATTCCACACTATTGTAGTACAGACCATTTTGCCATAGCATATTTGGAATTTGTCATTTATTTTAAGAGTGGTTATTTTTGGACAGGCAGCTTGATATAGAGCTGTTCTCTGACTCTTATAATCTGAAATATTGTTGAATGCTATTTATCTTTTAATGCATGCACTAATCATCTTTCTCATTCACTTCCTATGCAATGCATGAGATTTTTCAGTCTTCAGCTATAGTTATATATAGTCTCTAAAACTGAGTTTACTTTTTGTTGCAGTAAAACATTTAGCCTGTTATAGTACCATATAGCCTTCTAATGGCTATTGTTTTGAGGATGCCATTGCCAGCCTTGCAATAATTAAGAAACATCATAATTGGAAACAAGATAGGACTCCTTTTCTTGCTAGCTCAGATGAAATACATTAGGCAGACATTACAGGAACTATTACTTTCTGGTTTTTGACTAGAAACAGTATAACAGATACTAGAATAAACTTATCTCTGCAATGCTTTTATATATCTAGCAAAGTATCATGTTGAGTGCTCATTCAAATTCCTGAGCCTTACAACCCCATATCTGCTTTTTGAAACAATTTTAGTCCCCAAATTGGTTACATTCTTCACACCAGAAATAAAGTAGTCAGCATGGTCAAAGAAGTTGCATTCAAGTACACCAAAATAGCACTGACCATATACAAGCCTGTATTCACAGAATCACAGAATCACCGGGTTGGAAGAGACCCATCAGATCATCGAGTTCAACCACTCCCAGAAAACACTAAACCATGTCCCTCAGGACCTCATCTACTCGTAACTTAAACACCTCCAGGGAAGGTGAATCAACCACCTCCCTGGGCAGCATATTCCAGTGCCTAATGACCCTTTCCGTAAAAAACTTCTTCCTAATCTCCAACCTAAACCTCCCCTGGCGGAGCTTGAGGCCATTCCCCCTTGTCCTGTCCCCTGACACCTGGGAGAAGAGGCCAGCTCCCTCCTCTCTACAACCTCCCTTCAGGTATTTGTAGAGAGCAATGAGGTCTCCCCTCAGCCTCCTCTTCTCCAGGCTAAACAGCCCCAGCTCTCTCAGCCGCTCCTCATAAGGCCTGTTCTCGAGCCCCTTCACCAGTTTCGTTGCTCTTCTCTGGACACTCTCCAGAGCGTCAACATCCTTCTTGTGCTGAGGGGCCCAGAACTGCACACAGTATTCAAGGAGCGGTCTCACCAGTGCCGAGTACAGAGGGAGAATAACCTCCCTGGACCTGCTGGTCACACCGTTTCTGATACAAGCCAGGATGCCATTGGCCTTCTTGGCCACCTGGGCACACTGCTGGCTCATGTTCAGCCGGCTGTCGACCAACACCCCCAGGTCCCTCTCCTCCTGGCAGCTCTCCAAACAGACCTCACCCAGTCTGTAGCTCTGCATAGGGTTGTTGTGCCCCAGGTGCAGGACTCGGCATTTGGCTGTGTTAAACCTCATGCCATTGGACTCTGCCCAGCGGTCCAGTCTGTCCAGATCCCTTTGCAGGGCCTTCCTACCCTCCAGCAGATCGACACTTCCACCCAGCTTAGTGTCATCTGCAAACTTACTAAGGGTGCACTCAATGCCTTCATCCAGGTCATTGATGAAGACATTGAACAGGGCTGGACCCAGCACTGAGCCCTGGGGAACCCCACTTGTCACTGGCCTCCAGCTGGATTTAACTCCATTTACCACCACTCTCTGGGCCCGGCCAGCCAACCAGTTCTCCACCCAGGAGAGTGTGTGCCTGTCCAGGCCGGAGGCTGACAGTTTCTGCAGAAACCATTGAGTTAAATCCATTTGGTCATTTTAGTGCCATCTGCATGCTAGCATACATATTTTTTGTCTACTAGAAATTATGAGGGAGATGAGCAGAAAGTATCAGCCCCTGTAATTGCAGTTGTGCAGTCTGTCCAAGAATGGTGCTTTACTGAGATGAATAATTTATAGAAGTGGGGTTGGCAAATGAGTCCAGCACGTGCATAATTTGAGCATGTGGATTTCTGGATTGGAGATTATTTCTTTTCCTTGTATGTGTGTGAGATTATTTCCAGGGTTAACTAACACTGAAGGCTTTTACTCTCCCAGTTCTTTAAAAGGATATTTTAGTTATTTATTTTGTACATGATGCCTTTAGCTGGCTCAGGAGCTATATATGAAATGTAGAAATATAATACTTTCCCTCTAAATCAGATGGCTACTACATCAAAATCAAGGCTTTTTTTTCCTGTGATAATTTTAGGATGTCTGGGGTCGGGGAAAGCTTATTAATAGAAATGGCCTTTATGCAAATTAGCTTTTAAAACAAAACCCCCAAATGTTAACTACCATGAAATTCACCCAGGCTGAGTAATCACACAGTATATTACATATAAACATATAAACATATATAAACATATGTTCAGAAGTAGAGCTGGACATAAAAAGTGATGAGGTTGTGGAGAGATAATGGGGAAAGGAACCTCTCCCTCTATGGACCACAAAAATCAAATTAAAATGCAATCACAGAACTGGAGTGTGTTTCCCCTGGTGAGAAAAGAAATGCAATCTGTGGAAACTCATCAGATTTTCTGACTGGCAACTATTATCTTCATAAACATAATGAAAAGAGCATTTCAGACAATAGGCAATTACTATGAATTTTATTTTGTAAATGATAAGTTATTTTCTCACTGAAGTCTATAATAGGCTTATCTTCTAAATGGACAGTTAAGAGTCTAGAGGAATTTAATTTACTCAATATATCTTCAGATGTTTTGCAAAAGCAAGGAAGTAATATAACAACTCTTGGTCATTGATGGAGAAATGGACAAAGAGGGGAAAGGGAGACATCCACAAGGACGTCTGACCTGCAGACTCCAGCTTGCCACATCCCCTCTTTATATTAGTTGGCACTCTGTGGGCAGCAAGAAATGAACAAACAGAAACTAAACAAAGGAAGTGTAAAATAATGATTTCAAGCTGTATAAGAGATGTGAAGGGAGAATGCCATATTCTGCACATTTCTCATCAGTAACTGGAAATGACACTGTCTCTTGACTTTTGTGTCTCAGAGACTGCCTGTACTCTTTAGGGAAAAGCAGATTACAAATTAATAAACACCCGTATTTTATCTGACTTGCACAATTGTTGAATTTCTCTGTTGTTATGACAGTTTTCCTCTTCTAAGAGATCTTTATTAGTGTTCTTATTCAAACAAGTCAAGATGACAGTTTGTTAATTCATTTCTGTTAGAAATTATGTCTAGCAGTCAGTAGTCATCTAAAACTTACAGAAACTGTAGAAATATATATTAGTATTGCGTGGGCTACATGATAGATAGAAAATGATATGCTAGAATCTTCCATATATCAAAGACCCCATTCGGAAACATAAAACCGAAAATCGCTTTGATGAGGGGAGTAGATAAATTTAAAAATCAAACTCTAGATATTTCCAGTGTCACAGTAATCTCCAAAACTATGAACCTTATTTACACTAAAGCAAGATCAGAATTTATGCCCTTACTGAACACTACCAAGACAATATCAATAAAATCTTCACTCAGTGGCAGTATGAGTGAAAACTGTTTTCTCTGATGTTGAGGGCACCTGACATGAAGCTGACCAGTCGCGGTTCCCTGAAACTATTGGCATAAATAAAATATCTAACAGCTCATTATCTCGTTTGTTTTAATTTACTGTGGAGGATAGGACTGAAAGGACTTGCATTACAAACTGCAATTGAGTGAGACCAACTCTATCTCTGTCTTCATGTCTGAAAGCATGCAAATGCAAGACACAAGTGAATTTTCTGTAGGTGTGGTAAAATGAAATCCTAGATATGTATTTGTGAAGGACTGAAGTCCCTACGTGGCAGCTGCATTCACTGACTAAAATAAGATTTGGTCATTGGAAACCCATTGTGATGACTTGTAAGCCAAAAACCTCAGTTCATATGTTCTTCCCTTCTTAATACACAGATGTAGAAACTCTGAAACAATTTTTCATTAAAATGTCAGATAATACATTGAATCAGTTCATAACACTTAATAAGCCCTGTCAGAGGAGTCACTAGTCACTTGTCTCCAAGGAATCAAGAAAAGAACATGGAAATTGTTGTCTGAAACACAGAGTAAAACCAAAATGTCTGGCATAATTGGTCAGTCCCTCTGGAAGCTAGAGAAGCACAAGAAAAAGGATGCTCAGAAACTGTCAATCGAATAGCAGGAGGGAAAATGCATGGGATTTCACAATATTCAGGACTTGTGGAGGGGCGCCAACATGGGCAGAGATGACAGAACCTTGTTTGCCTCCTCAGAGACATCTGAGTGAGAGAAGGGATTTAGACAAGAATAAGAAGTTATGGGGAATCTCTCCTACATGTGTGTACAAGCCAAACACTGCCCCAAGAGGAAGAGGACTGTGAAATAAGTACTCAATTACCTAAAATTAGAAACAGTGACATGGTTAACTTATTATTCAGCAAGCTGCTGCCTTAGGACATGCTTGATATTGAGAAGATTCATTTATATTCATGTATTTTAGCCTACCAAGCAAAATTTTAATAAATATATGTTGTGGCCCTGAACTTTCTTGTGCTTTTATGCAGATTCAAAAAAAATCAGTTTGCATACTTCATGGATAGAAGCTTATTTGAAAATGAATGTACTTAAAAGTTGTGCAAGTCCAAGTGATGAAGAAAATAACCAGAATTTCATATAAGCACTAGTAAGGGGTGGATAATTACTTAACCAAGTTTTCTGCATGCCCTTCACAAACCTTTGTAACTGGAAATACTGATATGCTTTAAAGAAAAAAAACCACAAAGACTGCAAGTTGAAAGATTTTATGAGAAACATTAAAGGGTCTTTCTTCTCTCCACATCTAGCTTGTTGTAGATTTCATGCTGTTTAGCTAAATCTAAAAATATGGAGACAGAAATGCTTAAAATGCAGGGAATATACTCTTAATGAAGTCTAGAACAATAATTGATGCATCTTTAAGATTAACTCAGAGGTTGCTTATTCATGTCTGTATCTCTTTGGGGTTTTACTTCCTTTACTTGGCTAAAAAAAGTCAGATTTAAGAGTTTTTTTACTGTAAAAAATTAGGTATTGTCTTAAGATGACTTAGTAAGCTGATGTGACATAATGTTACAAATCACATCAAATATACAAAGTCTGAAGGATTATTTTCATTTCCCTTTTGCAAGTCTCATTTATTTTGTAAACTCCCAGATAATTTAAAGGTTCCTTTACAAAATAATTATCATTAATTTAGAATATTTGCTATAAAACAAAGAAAACAATGCTGGAAAAAAAACATAGCCTATCTAATCATACATGTAGTGTAATTCCCACTGCTTGCCCACAGTCCTTCCATGGGCTTGCGTATTTTTAGACAACTCCTAACCAGAAAAAAACCTGGGACTAATAATTGACAGGGTTGCATTATTTTGCAAGAGGTTTTGGGACAAGAATTTTAAAAGCTGGTTTTCATGTGTTGATGCAAAATCATTCTTTTTGCAGTTGTTTCTGAAAGGATACATTTTTCAAAACTTCTACCTCTTTGAAGGAAGCAGAATTAGGGAAGGTAATCTGAAGGCATTGTAGCCTAACTCTGCTTTCAGACTTTACAATGTCATATTTCTCTCTCCCTCACTCCTGAGACCATACCTTTAATGCCAGCAGGACAGGGAGATGGCATCCAATGTCATGGAGACACTGGGATTTGACCCTTCTTGATGAGAGGAGGCAGAGATTTGCATGTCTGAACTTGACTGGAGGCAGCTACCTGTCACACAAAGCCTATGAGTTGTGATCCCAGGAAAAGGAAACATAAGTGAGGGAAGGCTTAAGTCTTGATGGTTTGGTTTACTACCCCTCCTCAGCCACCTCCATTTTCTTTCAACATGCCCATCTTTACCCATTAAGCATAATGGGAACTGAAGGTCTCCATGATGCACCCAAACACGTTGCTGAGAAGGTGTTCGCAGCGTCTTCTTAACAGGCAGGACTATCCAGAAGATATTTGGAAATCCATGTTTTCTAAGAAGCACTAGAGTTTTCTTTTACACAGACTTTAAAGTGCCCTGGAGTTCTCATCACCAGTCTGGGCACAGTCTTGTCTTTCCAGAGTAATTAAACCCTTATATGTGACCTATCAAGTTTGATTTGCTCCTGCAGCAATGGGCTTTGAGCTCAATTCATCTTAGCTGTATGTGGCCTGGGGCAGCCACAACAGGTGCTCATCATCAAGAAACAATTTACTTCCATTTTTACCAAAATATAATTTGTTCCTGGGTGATCGCACTGTGCCAAGGTGTGAGCATCCCAGCCATGGGCTGAGGCATCTTGGTGCCATGTGCCACACTGTCCTGGGAAGGGACTTGCCCTGTTCCAAAGACCTGACCTTGTTTTGTCTAAGTGCCATAAGAATGCCAGCACTGCTCAGTCTGGGTTGATGAACTGGAGCATTAATTTTATGATGGTCATGTAAGCTGTCAGTGTGCTGAACATGTTGCGCAGAGCTGTGGCGAGTATGTCACTAATGCAATATTCAAGTTGGCAGAGGGAATCTGAAACATGGCAATATCGTGCAACAACTTCAAATGAACTTACTGTACATGCCGTATAGCAGATGACTGGAGTTATAAAGACGTATCTGTAAGAGGTCTGAGATGTGACGATCATCTGGAAAGTGCAAAATGCAGACGGAAAAAGCAAAATATATTCACTATCAACAAAACTTTTCTCCTCATCCTGCTAGTAGGAAACTAATATAACATAGGTCTGTTAGTAGGAAACTAAAATGACATCAACAAGAATGGACAGAAAAGCAGCATGTTAGGGCCTGGTCTATACCGTAATACTGAATGTATAGATAAGATTTCCCAAAAGCATCTTCTATTTCACTCTTCCCAAGGAGCCATTTGATTAGATCTTCCCTTCTGTCCTTCTATAAGGAAAGTGAGCCTCCCCACCACAGTTGGATTAACTCTTTGTTCACAGGCCTCATATCCTGCTTTAAAGCATTTGTGGAAATTTCTGTCTACAGGTATTTTTAAATTCTTCAAATTTTTTAAATAGCCTTAACATTTTTCTCCAGAAAAAAAGTCCTCCAGTCCTCTATATACATCTATCTGCCCAAACTCCTTCCCTCCCATGCCCTCAAAAGACAGATGTATATATGTTCTTGGTGCTTTTAAGTGGAGCTGTTTGCCTAGGAAATTTAGGGGTGGGTAGGTGATAGTTACTCACACCTCTGAATTAAAACGTTCATCTGAAAAGCCAACTGACTGCTGGGTTTCATTAATTTGTGTTATTATGTAAATGTCTCTCCTGTTTAGGAACAGAATCATCAGATAACATCTGTGCATTCCCCTCTTTCTGAAGTACAATTTACCCCTTGCTTTGCTCTCCACCCAGAAACAGCAGGAATATGCTTGTTTCAGTGCTTCCGCTATCCGAATGGCTTGATCTCTGTGAATAAGGACTTGTGTGTTGTGTTTACTGCTTCACATGAACCCTTTGCGAAGGATAAATACAAGAGTGCAATAAAAATGTTTCACTCTGCTCTGTTTTAGTGGCCAAGAGCTCTCTCCCTGAGGGGAGACAGCCTCCTGCCTCCTGAGCCAGCCTTGCCCTGCTGCCATAAGCTACCAAACAAATCACCTGCAGCCAACAGCCCTCAAACATTTCTGCACAGGCTCTGTTTTATGCTCACTTCTTTCTCTGGGTCTGCTTAAATGTAAGATAAAGCGCATATACTTGTGGTTTCAAAAGGGGATTCACTCTGGCTTGGCTAATGTAGAGAGTGTCCAGGAGTGGGTATTGCCCAATTGTGTTCTCTTTGTCATCCACATCTCTCTTTACCTGGTTGGCATTGTCCTTCCTGACTTGACAGAGTTACAACAAACCAGGTGGTCCACCCTCTGTGGTTAGGGGAATCCATAGAGACACGATGAAAGGAGAGATAGATTACTCAGCAGCGGACACAAAGGGAAAGCAGAAGGCACTCTTATGTGGGGAAGAGGACACCTGACTGGCTCCAGGGAGCTCAACAGGTTACTGTGTCCTAACCCTCACCTCAGATCAAAGGGGCTGTGAAGCACCAGAGGCCCTGGACAGCAGGGAAGAGGAGACCAGCAAAGAGAAGACACCAGCCCCACATGAGCACAGTGTTTGTTCCTCCCTGGGATGAAGGTGAAGGGGGCACAAAACCTAACGGTGCTCTACCTGAGTGTTCTGTCAACCACATTTCTGAGTCTCTGCATGATCCCATGGGCATGAGAGAGGGTTGGGAACCAAGGCAGTAAAGCCTGCCCAACCATTTATAGCAGGTAGTAGAGGAGGGGTGTGTGTGTGTGGGGGGGGTTTACAGAGAGCAGAGCTATGTGATGAATATATATCTTCTCCTTTCAGAAACGGGAGAAAGTCAAGGGTATGAGGTGGTATTGGTCAAGATGCAATGAAAAAAATTGGAAGCTCAATTCTTCTAGGCGCTGCAGGGATTAACAGTATCTCATTGATTTTGAAGTAAAACTCATGCTTGATTTCAACAGGGAATTTAGATTTTGATACAAAACAGGTATCACAATATCTCACCCTATAAATTAACTTGTTCTCTCTCCTTTTATTTTAACACTCTCTCTGCCCAGAAAAAGTGGAGATTTAACAGGGTGGGGAGATATAAAGAAAGCAAGCTTTTCAAAGCAGAGAGAGAGGATGGAGGAGAAGATGGTATGGCTCAGATGCTATAGCTGCTTTTTGTACAACATACAGAGACAAGATGTTATGCTCTGCTGTTGTGCTTGAATAACAAAGACATTTGCTAACCTAGAGCCCATCAGATTTGAAAGACCTACTCAGCCCTTGCAAATAATAAAAAAAATCTTCTCCAATTTTAAACTAAAAAACCACAATAAAAATAAAATGTTTGCAACCACTGAGATGGAAATTTCACAGTTTAATATAAAAAATAAGGGGTATATTATCTTTACTCTATTCCAGCCAGTACAAATAGGCTGCTCGGTATTTCTTCTAGGAACTGCTAACAGGTTTTCAGATTCCCTTTCTAACATTCACAACACATACACCGTTGCACAATATTTACAATTCAAACGAAGAAAAAGGTTCCTATTCTCAAAAAATAGTTATTTCTGATAAAGTTACTTAAAACAATACCTCTCAATCTTAAACTTGCCAATAGCATAATTTCATCACTTGTTACACACATAAAAGAACACACAGTCTGTAAAGATAAGTACCCAAAAGGCAGCAATTTTGGAAATTAATGACTACATCACAATACATCTTAACCTCCATCAGTCACAGAAAACACTGGCCTGTAATTAGCATTATTATTATAGCACTATAGAACAAAGCATTGAACAAGGAGAGGAAGAAAAAGCCACTGCTTCAAATTCAACCAGCTGCAGCTAATTTAAGAGCTGCAGCCAAGGTATCCTACTCAATCATTTCTTCCAAGGTATATTTCTTGCATCTGCTACCTGGATCACATGAAACTGATCTGCATGGGCAGAGTGGGGGAGGTGCAGGAAACCTCCTGGCCTGGGATGCCTGACCCTCGCTAGTCTGCATGGCTCTCCTGGCACACTGCTGGTGGAGAAGGAGGACATAATCATTCCCCTAAAGTGGTGGAGTTATCTTGGGAAGAGTCCTGTGTTTGTGAAACAGGAGGAAAAAGGCTCTGACCCATACTTGCTGCAAATAAAATGTCAGTGCTAAGAACTGCTTCTTTGAGGAAAAACCCTCTCACCTGTATATCGCTCCGGTCAGATGTGCCCACGAGATTTTGCAAAGTCAAAAGCTTTATCTGAATCTGCAGTCTTGCTCAGCGGGGATAAAATCATAGAATCACTAGGTTGGAAAGGACCCACTGGATCACTGAGTCCAACCATTCCTATCAAATACTAAACCATGCCCCTCAGCACCTCGTCCACCTCTCTTTTAAACACTTCCAGAGATGGTGACTCAACCACCTCCCTGGGCAGCCTCTGCCAGTGCCCAATGACCCTTCCTGTGAAATTTTTTTCCTGATGTCAAGCCTGAACCTCCCCTGGCAGAGCTTGAGGCCATTCCCTCTTGTCCTGTCCCCTGTCACTTAGGCAAAGAGGCCAGCTCCTGGCACTCCACAACCTCCTTTCAGGTATATGTAGAGATCAATGAGGTCTCCCCTCAGCTTCCTCTTCTCCACGCTAAACAACCCCAATTCCCTCACAGCCACTCCTCATAAGACTTGTTCTCCAGCCCCTTCACTAGCTCCATTGATTTTCTCTGGACATGCTCCAGAGCCTCAACACCCTTCTTGTGGTGAGGGGCCCAGAACTGCACACAGAATTCAAGGAGCGACCTCACCAGTGCCAAGTACAGAGGGAGAAGAACCTCCCTGCACCTGCTGGCCATGCCGTTTCTGATACAAGCCAGAACGCCATTGGCCTTCTTGGCCACCTGGGCACACTGCTGGCTCATGTTCAGTCAGCTGTCAACCAACACTCCCAGGTCTTTCTCCTCCAGGCAGCTCTCCAGCCAGACCTCTCCTATAGTCCGTAGCTCTGCACAGGGTTGTTGTGCCCCAAGTGCAGGACCCGGCATTTGGCCTTGTTATACCTCATCCCATTGGTCTCAGCCCAGTAGTCCAGCCTGTTCAGATCCCTTTGGAGCCTCCCTGCATTTCCACCCAGCTTAGTGTCATCCTCAAACTTGCTAAGGGTGCACTCAATGCCTTCATCCAGGTCACTGATAAAGACATTGAACAGGGCTGGACCCAGCACTGAGCCCTGGGGAACCCCACTTGTAACTGGATAGACCATAATCAAATACTAACAAAGCAATAAAGCTAATAAATGGGACAAATGCTGACCCCTGCTGCCATTGCTTCCCATCCTTAGGCAGGATAAGGTGGGATAAGGGGTTTGTGAAGCTACTACATCTTCTTCCCTATCCCAAGGACTAGAGTCATGGCTCACCTTCTCAGCAAATCTGCTCCACGTCCCTAGCATGGAGGAAGCACACCCAAACAGTCCCTGGGTCTGCTGCAATGTTCTTAGAGTGGGTGCCACAGTTAACACTTTCCTTTTTTTTTCTTCCCTGTGGCTGTGCCATCCTTGCTTGCTCTGCGTTCAATTTGGATGGATTGGAGAATCTGGACTATTTAAAATTTTACTTGATAAATGTTTCCAGTCATAATTGTGACTTTAAAAGTTCTGGTCCCAAACTTCCCTGCTGTGACTTTGCTAAGAGGAATGGACTGAACCAACTCTCCTTATAAAGGGAATTGCATTGACCTCATGTGACTTTGCTGTTATAAGTGTATCCACTGGGCTGTAGTGCTTAATCAGGACACTGAGGTTTGCATTTATCCTTACTATGTAGTACTAGCAAATGCATTTCATTCCCTAGTCTCTCTTCATCTGCCAATATGCTATAAGAGCAAAGCAGTGTGGAAAATCACTTCATCAGGAAGGAATCAAATGCCATTGCGAAATTTTCCTTAGAGTAATCCCATAATCTGGCAATTCTTTGAAGAAGTCGTGCATCTGTAATGTGCAGACATCTTATTGCTAGGGAACAAAGCTTGCGTATGACTTGTAATGACTATTTGATGTTAAATTTAAGCTTGAACAAGACTGCTGTAACTGTTGCTTCTGCATGACACTGCCTTCACATTTGGATTTCAAAGGACTGTAATATTAAATTGTTTAAAAATAGCATTTATTGTTTCTAAAAATAATGCTGCCATTCTCAGATTTTAAAATATGGCTGACTGTGCTTTGCCTACTGGGAGTTTGTCAGCTTTTCCATCACAGACCCTGCTGAGAAGCATGTGAGGTGTGGGTTTTGTTACCTTCAGCCAGCTGAAATGGCAAGTAAGGTGAAATTTTAACTCTCCTTGGCTTTGAATACTTATTTATAAGCTATGTCCATGAAGACAGTTTTGGTGCAGTTGTCAGCAAACCTCGCATGTCACCAAGTTCCTGAAATATTTTGAAATCTGCACCAGGTTTCGGATGGCCCAGATATTTAAAGGTAGTGGACAACTAGCAGGGACCTGAGGGCATGTAAGAGAAGATGTGTGACAGCCAAACTCCTCCACAGCTTCATCACACTGTAGGTTGAAATGAAGGAGAAAAGCAGGAGAACTGGCTTTGCGATCTGCATCTCTGAACAGCAAGGAGAAACAGTAGAGAGAACAGAGTTATTACCTCCCTTTTCTTCCCACCAAACATGAAAACCAAGGGTGAGAGGGAGACTGATTTCCTAAATTATGCAAAAGAGAAAAAGCTATTTAATGCTTGTCTGTAACTGGATTTACTAACATGGCTTTAAACAGTGGAGCTATTTCTATCCATGTGAAAGTGCAAACCTAATTTAGATCAGCAAATTAAATTTCCTTGTTGGTATAGCTTAGATCAGTTCTCAGAATAGAATAAAGGGCTCAGGCCAGTGTAAATGCATCTTCATTGGGATTTTTTGCTGTTACAGCTATAACAAACTGGGTTGTGTTTTTCTTTTCCATGTTTTTCAATGACATTACTATGCCAGAAATGCTTTTAAGAGCAAGCCTTACTTAGGCAGGTCTTGTGTGAGTTTGTCAAACAGCCTCTAGCAAAAGCAAACAAGCTCTCACTAGTCAGATGCGTAGGCAGACCCGAAGCAAGAAGAGAACTGGCTGCTTACAATATACATCAGGCTCCACTGAAGGATAACATGAACTAGATTTAGACCACTTGACATTCAGGATGTCAGATACTCAGGTAGATGGAAAAACCCATGGCCATGTGAATTGTGAAAAGCAGCTAAGCAGCATGCCTGTCAGTAAAAAATTCTCCTCTAGAGTCACAAAAATGTATGTGCCAAACACTTACCTTTTAGTAGTTCAGGTCTCAAGTAGGAAATTGTTTCCATTCTTTGAAGAGTTTTCCTGGCATCCAATTGAAATCCAATGCCAATTGTATAATACATTTTTTCTGGTTCTGAAGAAATCCACTATCTTTTTGGTTTTTGCTGCATAGCTCCCATAACTACTCCATGACAGAGCAGGTCTTCATGGATGCAGAGTTGTCTGGATAACAAGATGTCAAATACTACTCTTCAACCCAGTTCTGTCAAAGCACCCTCCATTGTCACTGACATTATTTAAAAAAAAAAAAAAAAGGGATTCTCCCCCAGAACTGGCAGCTGAAAACACCTGGACGGTGGGTATGGTGACTTCATGAAATTGTACTTTTTATTCTCTGACACAGTGTTCCTCTTCAGGTCAAATCACTAAATCAAGTCTCTGTTGGAGACAATAAATTAGATTTCATGCCCTCCTGATTTAACAAGGTCCTTTGTAGTGTTGCCACTGCAAAACTGTTTGAGCTGAATGACTGGGACCCACTATCTCTGTTCTTGGAAGTTATGTCCTATTCATCCTTACTGGCAGCTTTGTTGCTCCACGTTATTAGGTAGTGTGCAAACAGTCATCAGATCAATGATTTCCAATGGGAAGCTCTTTCCTGGTTTCCTTAAAGAATGTAATGTGCAAACTTTGGCTTTATTTTTCATTCTTAGTACAAATAATTTGCATGCTATCAGTGAGGACATGTCTTGAAAGAACTCAGAGAGGAGGAGAACCAATGGTGCCAAACATGCAAGTTATTTTGGTAGCACAGAGGTCAGATTAGGTTCACTCTGGCTACAGCCAGCGTACAATTGTGTTAGGGCCTATTGTGGAGTGGATTTTGATTGGTCTGCAGCTCAGCAGAGGCCCTGGAGCCCAAGGGAAATGCCACTACCTGCAGCTGGGGAAAGGGAACCTGGCTAGAGAGGCTGCTTTGCAAAACCCCACAGCAGCACTGGCACCAAGATGATGTAACTAACTTGCTTTAAAGTAGCTGATGTTGCCAATATCTTCATCTCCATCTTCAAGTCTTTGCCTGTCCCTCTCAGTACTAGAAAGTGAAATTTCCATACTGCTGTGAGCAACCCAGAGACTGTTTCAAGTACTCACATACCTGTCAAATTCCCAACAAATATTCTCAGTGTTGTCAGTGAACTTCGATCTAGGAACTCTCCAGAGCCCATCTGCCCGTAGGAGAATCCAGCTGCAAAGCCCTCCCAGCACTGGGGTGTCTTCATCAGGACGATGTCAGTGTCTGTCTCCTCTGCTGCACTGCACCTCAAAGGCAGGAGCTCTCTCATTCATTCCTTGCAGTCAAAGCAATGCTGGGAACATCTGTGGCACAGACTTAAATAATAATAATCTACTCATTTTTAAAGTAAGACCAACAGGAATCTAATTTAAAACCTGGAATAAAGTTGTAAGTATATGATGTAGCCTCACCAAAGCCAATGCCCTTATGTGGGTAATATCCATTATTTCAGACTGGGCTTTGGAAACAGGCTTATACAAATTTTTGCCCCTATGCAAATGGAAGTATTAACTCTAAATTGCCTGTCTTTTGCAAGCTTATATCAGATTCAGAATTATTTTATGCAGGATTTTTACATTTATATTCTTTAATGCCTCTGACCTTGTCTGCCAGGCAGCTGTTTAGTGTCCCCTGGGATCCATTCCAGCTGGAGCTGAATTCAAATGTCACTCTGGGGGCTGTCCAATCTGACATCAACTATTATTCCTCTAAAAGTTACATAAATAAAACTATAAATTAAAAGAATCAAGAGGAAACATGTGCAGAGGTTATTTTTAATAATTTTTTTTTATTATTCATCAAAGGCAGCTGAGTCCCTCTAGTGCTTCTATGGTGTGCTCTGCACTCATTCCAGCAGGAGGATAATGAGATGGAAAACATCAGTCTTCATTATTTTAGCATATCCCAAATGTTTGTGTTTGTACACCGGGAGAGAACAAGGAGGTGGAGATTTCATTGCATTTAATTCATGTCTAAATCTGCCCAAACCTGATTCTGCAATCTTATTTCTGACATATGTTTCAAAAGTTTCCATAATTAATAATTCCACAAAGTCCCTTCCCTTCCCTTCCNATCAAAGTTTGGCATCTGGAATTATTTTGGCATGGAACCAAGGTTCCCATTCAGCAAAAGCAGGTAAACTTTCGTTTTTGCTTTCTCAGGTTTAACCAGTGCTGTCCTAAACTATGATGGGTGTGAGCATGCACTTCAGTTCCTTGTTGAATCAAACCTGTACCCAACAAGATATGTTTCTTTTATTAAAGTAGCTACAGATGAGGCCAGTTTTGTAACTCACTTTAAAGGGTATTTCATAGTTTTGATACTTAATTATTCAAAGCTCTTGGTAGGCAAAAGTGGATCATATGTGTGAGAAACAAGAGGAGTACAGACTTCAGTAGGATGTGGTCTATATCTGTGCAGCTTTGAAGATATTTCTAGTATAAATGATGCCCTGGTGATGGCAGCTTTGGCCACTGCCCATCTGCCAAACATTGCAGAATGACTAATTTTTTTGTGTTTAGCTGTGCCTTCAGTGTAAGTCTTTTGAGTGTCCCTCTCTCTTGATATTGCAGCATCCATTATTTTTGCCAGTCTGGCTGTCAGAAAATTGAATCAAACAGAAAAAGAAAACCAGAAGCGAATTGCTTTAAAGCTTCATAATTTTTATGGCATTTCCTTTCAGTTAGAATAGAAAATTAGAAAACATTTCTCATTAACATGTGTTGCATGACAAAGAGATTTTAAATCTAAATATTTAAAATTGTTTTCATATCCCTAATTTCATCTTCAGTTTTGTACATAAAAATCTTACAAGTGGCAGCATATATTTAAATAGCTTACAAGAAGACAGGCATATTGTCTTAGTTACACTGAAAAATGTATCGGTGCACAATTAAAATGGCCACTGCTTTCAGTTCCCTGATTATAATCTCTACCATATGACTTCCCTCTTTCCTTAGCTCCAATTGTTCCCACTGCATTGGAAAATCAGCTCCTTTTTTTGCTTGTAGGAAAATATATTATAGTTGAGCGCAACTCGTATTGGAGAAATTATTAATTTTCTGATGGAATATCTGCGAAGAATCTTGGCCTGGCAGAAACTCAAATTAGTTTTGTAGCATTCTTATGTAAAAGTACAGTTATATTAAAGATGAGAGATTTTGCACTGATTCACCTTAGATTTGGAATGCTTAAATTTTAATATTGTCCAGGAATCTGGGATCTCATTAGGTTATGGTTACAGGCTGCAGTGAAACTAAGGACTATACTTCAGCTCACTGAAGCTACCAAGCACATGTAGCCAGGTTACAGGCAAAGAACTTGTATGAAACTGTACTTCTATTGCCCAACATTAAATCTCTTTTGCACAAGATCCTCTTACAGTTGGGTACTGTAAAATAAAAATCTGTGAGTCCAAACAATGCTACTTTGATCTCCAGCAGTAATTAGTCTGCCCCAGGCTTCGGGAGCACAAACATTTATTAAAACACCATGGTCATATCACCACTTGTTGTGAACCGGATAACTGTGTTTTGACTTCCTTAATGCCAATGTAGGCTGTTTTGCATTTTGAAGTGGAATATCAAGCACGAATGTATGTTTGTAGCTGCTGTTGTACTAGGGCAGCATCAAGATTTGGTGCTGCCACGGAAGAAATATCAAGTGTGCACTGCTAGGAGAGATGGCAATAACCTGGTCTATTCTTCTACCTCCACATGTTATAACTTTGCACTCTTTTTATGCAAAATGGGCCAAAATGAAAATATTTATGCAAAAAGGGGGTACTGTTGAATGCTAACTTCTGTTAGGCTACACTCCTGTTGTAGCCTAGACATGCACTAGGCATTTGCCTCTGGTTTTGAAGGGTGTGGGTGATCAGTTTGCAGTATATGAGTGACCTTTGCTAGGGAAAATTCACCTAACTATACCTTGAGGATTAAGCAGTCATGACCGTATCACACAGCACTTGATCTTTGCTCCCAGTGGTGGTTGGTAGGCACATTTGCAATTGCATGAGATGGAAAGCTTTCCCATGTGTATGAGGCCCAGAATAATGTTGGGCCGTTAAAAAAAAAATGCTGTGTGAGCAATTTCATAGTCAGCTGATGAGCAGAAGCCCGACATTATGGAGGGAGTGTTTGCTGAAGAGTCTGGGCCATTCTTCTGAAGTTTTCTTTCTGAATTTCTTTAGAAGTATTGTCTTCTCCATTCCTTCACCTAGTTAGTGGATTAAGATGTTTTGTGTAAAATTTTCTCCCTGTATCACCTATTTGATCTGTCTACCACATTGAAGAAATCACCTTACTTCACATCTGCTCACCCCCTTGCGATGTGGCAACGATAAAAGAAAAGGTCTCAGTCATTTTTCTGGAAGAGGTGTGACAGACTTCTACCAAAACATTAACAGTACTTGGAGACGACCTGTGCAAAACCTGCTGTGAAACTACAAATGAAGAAATCCAGCTGTCACATTACATGCTATATGGAGCTGCATTTCAGAAGGTGAAATGCCAGCTTTCCTACTATCCGACAATTCAGTGCTGTTCATATACGTAACTCTCTAAATCAATGTCTTGACATTAAAATTACAGCTCCGAATATATTCAGGAAACTGATGGCTCTAAAATGTAGGTATCAGCTGCTAAAGTATATAGCAGCTGTAGACAATTTCAGGATTTTTCCATACCAGATATATAGAACTATTTCTTTACTCTGAAAGCTCACACAGAACCAATTTCTCTAATAGTAATCAACCTTCCTTGGCTCTGAAACCACATGTATTACAATCAGTGGCAAGATGGTAATTTGGATAACACCAATATCTCTTGTTTTTACAGCAATTGGACTAAGAGAGGGGAATGCAGCAGCCTAAGAACCCTATCACATGCTCTATTTTTTTTCCTATTTATTGTTAATACTATTTCAAGCAGTAAATCATATTTGTCATGATTTTAACAGTGCCACAGGAAAACCTCTACTCCAAATTTTCTAGTAGCACCACTTACAGAGCTTATTCAGCACAGATACAAGAGTTTTGCATCTGATCAGGTAGTTCTCCAGCACAACTATTTTCCTCTTTGAACTCCCACTTATTTTTTTACCTTATATGGTAAAATCTAAAGACTGGGTTCTGGAGATCTAGTGTTCAGACTGGACCTCTGTCCCAATGTCGAGGTCTTTAATGCCACTGAAAGCCTGGAAAGAGTTTTTCCTCAGTCTCATGCTGCCTGAAATGGCAAAGAACTACTCACTACACTGCTTTCATTTGTCCTACTCTGCCAACAGAGAGACTTCAGCCTTGCCAAGAACTGGAAGATCACTCAGTCTTGAAAGCAATGAAACTGAGGCCGATTAAGGAAGACGCATTTCATTCCTTTAGACTCCTGGCTCTCTTCACACTTCTGAAAATACTTGAAGACACAGATTTCATCTACCAAGCCCACATTACTCATCTAAAAAAACCCCATTTATCATACAACATCAAAATGTTAAAAAAAGGCTATAGCATCTGGCTTTGAACACTGGAAACCTCCCAACCAACCTGTCAAGCTGGACAACTAAGAAAACCTGGTTGAAACCAACAGTCTTTGTGTAGAGTCTGAAGCCCATTTGGGCACCAGTGGAACCAGCAGCCCTGACCCAAGGGCTGGCAGAGAGCACGAGCTCTTATACTTACCCCCACCCCCCAAACATCAGTGCCGCTTCTGCTCCTGAGAGTGTCTCTTATGAGTCAGTAATAAAGTGTTCCAATTCCTGCTCACAGTAACAAATGTGCACACAAAATGCACTTAACTATCCAGTGCTTTGTAATAAAAGCTATAAATTGCCTGACTCTTTGTTCAGGGGATGTGTTTAATTGTGGCCTTGATTGCTACACTGCTAAACTATGCTTCTTTTTTTTTTTTCTTGTTTCCCCTTGCTGGATCACCCAAAGCAGCAGACTTTCTTGTAACAAAAGGGCACATACAGAGGGAGCTGTTCTTTGAGTACATTGCTTAGTTATTACATTATTTGGAGCATGTTTTTATCACCTAGCCCTATTAAAAATAGGATATAATTTCATGATCCATATTCCCGTATAATAGATGAAACTGCTGAGAATACATGATCTAGTTGAAGAAAATTATGCAGTCGGTAAATTATAACTTCAAAATTCAGTCTTAGTCAACTCTGCTACAAATATGGGTGATGTGTTGACCTCCTGCTGATTATGCTCTAAAGAATGAATGCTGCCATAGAAAACAGGCTGCCATTATATCATAACTTTTCATTAGTTCATAACTCATTTTATTATGTAGTCATCTACAAGAATGTAGAAAAAAAATAATTGTTGCTACTGCCATTTCTTATTGCCAAATGTTGAATGTGTTTGATTTCCCTCACTCACTCTGACTCCTCACTTAGCTCTCCTTGACCATATGGTTGACTGATCTAATCTAGGTAATATGGGGTGAAGCATTTCGGAAACACAGAACACCTCATCATCTTTTGTTAAAAAAGGGGGAATTTGTTGCATTTGATTAGATCCAAATTCCCTTCAGCGTGAAATGTGGTGCCTATGAAACCCCAGTTTTGTCTCCCAAGAGTCTCTTTAAGTGCTACTGCAAAAAGCAAGAGTACGTCAGTGCCTTGGGCTTGCTTTAATTGGTATGGTTTGGTCTTGGAGAAGCTGTTCCCTCCACAAGGCTTTCTTGGCCTGCCCTTGAATGCTTCTTCCAGGCTGATGAGAACGAATTTGAACAATCAAAGCCATCCAGCAGTCATGGGACCGTGCCAGTTCTGTAGATATAGCAGGGTCTTGCAGTTTCAGGACTGTAGGTCCTCAGGTTCACAATGGAGAGTGTATCAGGCAACACCAACCAACAGCTACGTGTTAGGATATGAAGTTGTCGGGAGTAAGACCACCACCAGAAAACAAAAATATAAATGTGCAGGTTTCTTGTCTTGAAAATGTACGTATTCCTAATTTTAACCCACTGTAGTAAAATATACATGTACGTTTATACAATAAAGCATTGTTATTTATAAATACTTTGAAGTATTTATAAAACAGAAAGTGATTGGCTCCCTCTTAAATAATGTGAGAAGTAAAATGTTCCCCAGTGTTTTTGCATGTCAAAGACAAAGTAATGTTCAATGAAGTGTGACGTGATGAGATATTTTTTCTGTGTGCTTATAGAGGGGCCAGGATTTTATCCGTGGAATAAAGTGGGAACTATTTCTGCAAGACAGAGTCCAAACATTGGCAAAGGAAGTCTTAGTAGATTTTTACATGACACAAAGCCAAAAGTATTCATAAGTGACTGATGTCTTAAATTCCATGGCAAAAAACCTACTGAGTTCAACAGAAGATTTTCCCTCAACTGCAGTGGTCATGAGATCAGAAATGAGGGAGCAAAAACCAATTTCTTGATGCTTAGCATGTATTTTAACATTATAGAACGTGTTACCAACAGCATTAGAACAGCTCATTCATGCTGTACTTCTAATCAGAAAAGCATGATCAGGAGGCCCTCCAGAAATTCGTGAGGGAAACCTCTGACTGCTAGTTAATGGTTTTGAGTTTTCACTGCTTCTTTCCCAGTAGGATAAGGTTAAGTGGAGCAGGTAAAACTGCTACTTCTGTACATACTTTGTTGGTTATAAACACCACTGACAGCAATACTCCCTCTGTAAGCAGTTATTAAAACCAGCAGCATCAGTCTAGTTACACTCCATTTTTTTCAAAAGATGAAATAACAGTGCTGAGTACTCTGGTAGTGGTTAAGTAATAAAACACAAAATTACCCCTTTTAACATGGTACATGGCATTATGGGCAGAGTTTTCCAACTCCCTTCACTAACACAGTCAATTAGTAGCCTAAGCTACCAGTCATTCTGAAAAATGTGGTTTAGTTTTTTTTTTTTTTTAAACACTGCTTTAGATTTCAGGCTCTATCCACGTGACAGACTGGTTTTACTCCAGTGAAATAAAGACGCTCCATTTCCAAAATTTATAGGGTTCATTTATTACCTCTAGTAACATATTATACTGTATAAATACTCTATCCTTGTTATATGTCCTTTTTAAAAAAGCGATAACTTAGAAGATCACATTAGACAAGAAGTATAAAAATAAATACGCTCATTATATGCATTTATTACAAATTATAACCCTTCCCAGAAAGGAAAGAAATATAAAATACTTATGAAGTATATAAAATCTATAGTAATATATTTTACTATATACATATGGAAAGCCATATTCTCTCATTGTCTATGGACTGGCACAAACTTTAATTATGCACATGTTGGTGTATTGCTGTGGATGGACCTGCTATCCTTCAGCTTTGTCTTCCGGCCTTATCAGTGACTTGAGCACTACAAACGCATATGAGGCCACTTAAGAGAGGTTCCTATTCATAGCCGGATTTCTTTGATCTTTTTTTAACCCAAATGCAAGCGATTTCCATTAGCTGGGGTAAGGTAAAAGATTTGAAGGCGAAAGCATGACTCAAATGCTCACAAATGCCATCAGTCTGTTTGAGAGGATGGTAGGACCAAACTCCAATCAGAAAAGGCAGTAGAAGCAGAAGGCACAAGGAGTCACTAGTACTCACAAAGGCCACCTGCTCCATGAAGGCATCCACTTTTTCTAGCCTCTGGATTACATGTCACCACAATGGCATGGGAGTGGGTGAGAGAAGTAGAGAGATACATTGGGATGACATAAAAACCACTTTTAAAAAATGGAATTCTCATTATTTGTGGAGTTGACTGACTGTTATTGGTATTTCTTACTCTTTACAGGTAGAGAATATGGCTTTATTTTTATATAAAACTATTCTCTGAAACAATAGCAGCCATGAATGATATAGTTAAAGCTCCTTTTCAATCCTGTTTTTTGCCCTTTGTGAGGTAGGTAAGCCCTGACCAATAATTTTAAGCTATCTTTTCCACTCCCCTTTCCTTCCCCTTCCTGCACAGGGGGACTTGTTCGGTACCACACTATAAATTCAAAAGGGATAAATAACCGAATCCCAAAATGGTTGCTTAAATGGATTTTGGCTACTGCTCACATTTTGTTTACTTTGTATCAGACTTTAAAAAAAAAAAAGCAATTATCATGCCTCAGGCCATATCTGCTGAAGACGTGTGAGTGACATGGGTCTGCTATCCTATCAAATTTTCAGTTGGCAGGGTATTGTTTTTTATGCAACGCCAACTAAAGCTAGTTGCACTGTCCCACCTCAATGGATCTTCACCATGAATTCTGTATGCAAAAACATATGCGCTGCCTCTAGCCCTCTTTTTTTTTCAGTGCATTGTTTTGAAGGAAAAAAATAAAATAATTAAAAAAATTAGCTTTCCCAACTTATTCTATTTAACTGCAGTCTGTAACGTTGCAGAAGTCTATTAGGTGTTTTGGTTTCTTTGAAGGCTCACAGCTTTCTTGAGGCAGCACACTGCCATCGTAAGAAATACATTTCAACAATCTCTTCTTGAAACCTTTCCCGCATGTCTTAGAGCAAGGCGACCAGTCCCCCAGCTGCCACTGCGGGCAGGGTACATCAGCACAGGGCCGGACATCGCTGGGCTTCAGCTCCCGGGCACAGTCATCAGCTGGCCGTCCCCGGGGGTCCCGGCACTCCACAGCCCGCCGCTGCCAGCCTGAGCCACATGACTTGGAGCACTCTCCCCACTCCTCGATGACCCACTCAGAGGAGATGATCTCCCTGATAGCATTGAAGGACTCCTTCTTTCTACTGGGCACTTTCTCTGACCCAGGTTGAGTGGGTTTCTTCACGAAATAGGTGAACTTGATCTTGGGCTGTGGGAGGTCCCCCACTGTAAGGACCTGGATTGTCAGAGGCTCCTTCAGAGGACTGAAACTGCGGATCCTCTCCAGGGCAGCAGAGGAACCACTGTACCTCAGCACACTGCCCTTGTAGGTGATGTCCTGCTCCAGTGTTGACAGGGTGTAATCGCCATTGAGGATGTAGGTGCCATCAACGGCTTTAATGGCAAGAAAGCTGCCATCGTGTCTTGCACCCCTGTGGTTGCGCTGCTTCACCTCTATGTTCGTTGCCCCAGCCGGAATGGTGACGACATCATGGTAGCCGGGTCTGCCCAAGAGAAAAGAGAAAGACTTGAGTCCTTTGCTCTTCTCTGCAGAAAGGAAGAAGCAGCCTGGTACAAGACTGAATTTCATTTGAAGCCAAAGTGTTAAGCTCATAAGATGCCAACCTAATTGAATTAATGGATTAAGGGATTTTGTGAAGTCAGAGCCCACATTATTGCTATGGCAGAGGCATGTCCACATGGAAGGAGTCTCATTTGCTGGGATCTCACTGTAAGTTATCTTCAGTCAGATGACTCTGACAGATGAAATTTCAGTTCCAACAATAAACTGGGACAACACCTCACTGACTTGGAAACCCAAAGATTACACCTGCAAAACATTCACCCGAACAAATTAACAGTAGCAGTTATATACTCACTTTGCTCTAACAAGCATGCCAGACACCTTCTTGCAAGTAGATCCATTGCCCCCACAGATACCGCATTTGTCAAACTTCTTATTGGATCCTATCATACGGTCACAGCCAGCCTTCACACACTGTCCCTGGACGCAGACGGAGGTGGAATCAGGGCTACATGGGGTACCATCCACAACCTTTGCAGGAAAGAAGCAGCAGAATGTTTGATTAGAAGATTCACATTGCTTTGAAACTGTATAATAGAGACACATACAAAAAAGGGACAGGTGGAAGACATGCAGCACCTGTATTTTCAAAGCATTTTAAACCAAAAACCAAAGCAGCCCACAGATAACTGGAGGTATGCAGTGTTACTTCATCTTACTTGCAAAAATGATGCCATGGTTAACAGGAGGAACAACCAATTTAGTCTTCTATTAATACCCCCCTGAACTCCCTCCACCCTCAAAACTATTCTATTCATTTCACATGACTGTTGTTTTCTAATGTCGCTAGAAGGTACTCATGTCCTCAAAGTACAGGACAAAAAAAATGCTTTTAATGGTGTTCAGTGTATCTTTTATTTCTAGGAGTACTGCTCCTCAAGAAACATCTGTGTCATGGCCCTGCTAGTTATTGGTTCTCAACATATTATGACAGTGAGTTCAAGTAGCTATTCAAGATGCACATTTTTCCTTCTGTTTATTTTATGCTGTCAGCATATTAGTAAATGGTATGAGAAAGCACCAATGTTTTGGCAAAGAACCCTCACATTTTTCCAAACATATCTCAGTGTAATGAAATTGGTGGAAGGAGAGGAAAAGGAACTAGGGTGGAGTGGGTAGAAGAGGTGGTACGTGTGAAATAACAGGAATGACTGTGCCAGAATATTCAGAGCATTCTAGCACTGATCAAGCTGAACACGTAGGAAGAGAAGGACGAATCTACCTTAAATATAAAGACATAATTTCAGATTTCTACATTCCTTAACTCTAAACTTCATATAAATCGGAAACAGAAATCTTATTCATTATTTGATAGAACAGGTATATTTTTGGAATACCTTTGGCTGTAAAACGAAGAAGTATCCTGTTCCTTTTGCTCGGCAGATGAGTTTGCATCTATCTTTTGGAGACACACCGGCAAACTTGGGTGTCCACTCCACTGCGGGTCCACTTCCAAAGGGAGACTTTGAAAACTCATTATGCTTTTCACATTGTTCCTCCCTAAAGGTTTTGCCTGCAGGCAGAGGAAAGACAGATGGGTATTAGATCTTCTATGCACGGTCTTCCTCTACAAAATACCCCTCCAATACCCTTCTTCCACCTCAAAAATGGGGGAAAAAGATTACCATCATTGTCTGGACAGTCCTCGATGTTACACGATCTGTATTGCACCCTCTTTCCTTCACAGTACTTCCCTCCATTCCTTGGGATGGGGTTGTCACACTCCCTGAAGGAGTACTGCACTCCACCACCGCAAGTTCGGGAGCACTCTCCCCATGCACCCCAGGATCCCCAGCTTCCATGCACTGGTGTCTGGAGTGACAAAGATAAACAGGAAAAAAAAAGTTAATACCCTGGAACCAAAACCAAACCACAAACCCCAGAACTATGCTCATTTTTACCTAAGCCACTTGTTAAAACAAACAAACAAACAAAACACAACCTCTCCAAGTTTGTTTTATTAGCTAACTGCCCCCACTTATTCAAGCACTTTTAACTGATTTACTCCCACTGAAGCACTATCTGTGCTACTCTGCAAGCCAGGATATATTCTCCTTTTTTAATACTTACATCATAATGCTTCTTCTCTGTTTTATTCACACACTTGCCATTCATGCACCACTTCCCTTCCCCACAACTGGTGCCGTCTGCCCAAGGGAAATGTTTGGTTTGGCACACAAGCAGTCCTCCAGAAGTGCCAGTACACCACAGTGTCGTACACGTACTAGCTGCATCGGGGCAGTGCTTGGACTCATCTCCAAATGTAAACTGGCACTGTCTGTTGGCATCGTACAATGTGCCAGGCAAGTCAGAAGGAAGCTGGATTGGTCTGTGGGGCTTGTCCAACAAACACTCACCTGAAAAGGAAAAAAAAAAAAAAAGAGTCCGTGAATGTGGCTTTAAAAGGAAGCTGCATTTGCTTTGTAACGTGTCTTTGAGGAAATCTGTGCTACTGTTTTTGTAAAACTAAGGGTCTTCTATAATTCATTGGAAGCACATAGAAGGTTAACTGTACACTGTAGCAGAAAGCACTCCATTAAGAAAAAGGACAAACAAACAAATAAATAAAAGCAGTAAAGCACAGGAATTTAAATGCCATGTGAATGGGAAGTTTAATAATCTTACCGTGACCGTTATCCAAAAATGTTGTAATCATGTAGGCACTGCATGGAGACCAAGGCTGGCTGCGATCCAGATTGGAAAGCATAGATGCCATCATGTGGAAATCCCGGCTTATTCCATTAACACCAGCACATTGCTTTGCATCGTCATGAGGCATGTTAAACACGTGCCCTTAAAAGGAAAAAAAAAAAAAAAAAGTCTGTGACTTTAGGAAATCTGTCATATGCATTACCAATAAATATTACTCTAGAACTGCTCATAGCCTGGTCTTTTAATAGTAACCTGAATCTGAACGCTGCCAAATTTTAAGCAGATGACACTTTATCTTCACCCCCTCACAGGTTTTTCGCATGTTTTTTTTTTTTTTTTCTGTAATCAGTCAAACACACAGCTCTTGCAGACAATGTAATGCAGACCGGATTTACTTTCCACGGTTCAACCCTGCTACTTGGCAAAGCTTTGCCTCCTCCCAGCTGCACCCAGGGAGCACGGGGTGCTCTGTGCCCCACAGGGCAAGCCCATGGTGTAGGCTGCGTAGGTCTTGGCTTTAAGGTACCGAGTTGGCTTAAATTAATCACAAGAAATCAGCTTTCAAAGTTTCAAGTACCTAGTTCGTGGGCTGTTGTAAAGGCAGCCTGTAAACCATCGTCTTCTATGATAGAGCAACTGCGGTTTAAGTCACAAACTGTTCCCACATCAGCCATCCCAAGAGTATCACATGTCTTGGCACCGCAAAGGTCCTGTAAAAAAAGGCAGTTTCATTATTAATCAGATCAGAGACTTAACCTTGGCAAGAAACATCCAGCCCCGGCAGTTTGCCTTTACTTATGGAAAGAGCATAAATATTCAGCACTTCAATGGGTATGATGGCAAAAGCCTGTCTTTGGAACGTACACAAGGGTTACACGTAGAAATAAAATGCATAATTTCCAAACTAAATCTGCTAAACATAAAAGAAGCAAAAAGACGCTGCATATACTGTGAGTTTCACCTGAGGCAACACAAACAGCAGAATAAACAACTACCTAAAAAGCAGTCAATTTCATTTTTAGTCGACTTTGCTGAAGCTGTGGTGACACAAAACTGTCTCTCAACACTCTTTCAGAGGTCTCCTGGCAGAGGGGACCTTCACAGGTAGGAAGCAATTGGCATGTGGATGGATTTGACCTCCATGTCCCTCACCTGCCTCGTGAAGAGGATTGCCGTGTCGTAGTGCTCTGCGTGCCGGTCACTGGGTGGGTTGTGCTGCTTCTGCCAGCTGCAGAAGTTTCTTAAAGTCAGGGCTGCATTGGAAGAGATATCGGGTCCCTTCCGCTCATCGTAAATGACCATGATTTTCACTACAACGAGGCTGATGGAGTTACGGATGCTGGGGTGCTTGTACAGCTTGGCTGCCACGGAAAGCAGCGTCAGGAGGTAGTGCTTTAGCCCGCTGCCGTGGAACTCAGCCATGGACTGGTCAGCTACCAGCAGGGTCTCCACATAGCGGGGGCTGGACACGAACCTTTTCTTCCTTCTGCTTCTCACTTCTGCGTTTAAAAGGAGAAAGAGAGAGGGAGGAAAGCGCAGGTGAGCAAAACAGAGAAACGCCGGTGCAAAAGACCACTGTGAAGATGCCAACCTTGCCGAACCTCAAGATCTGCACCCAAGGGATGCGCCCCACAAGATTCGGGCATCCTCGCTTGAACCGAGCCGCCCGCAGGCAGAGGGGTGATACCTGGCCCCGCGCACAGGTGAGCAAAGCAGAGCATCAGTGGCGCATGAGACCACCACAAAGATCCCCGAACCCGTCGATACTCAAGACCCGCACCCACGGGATGCGCCCCGCGCCCCGTCTCTAACCCCCCAAACCTCGGGCATTCCCGGTTGAACCGAGCCGCCCGCGGGCGGAGGGGCGATTCCCGGTCCCGTGAGCGGATGGAAGCGCCCTCCCCACGCCGACCCTCAAGATGGGGACGCCGGGCGAGGCAGAT
>WAAB01016460.1:287354-330492 GCA_013389865.1 Piaya cayana | reverse complement strand
GAAGGTGCCTCGGTGTCAGTCCAGGCTGTTTTACACAAGCGTAAAGCTCGGAGAGTGATAACAGAACAGCATAAGGTATCAGTCTTGTATTGATACCATTGCGGCAAAGGGAGCGTTTCTGAAATTTTATGCATCTGCTGCTCTCTTTGGAAGGACTATCCAGTTTATGCCATTAAATCTAGACCAAAGGGTTTTCTTCCCAACTTAAACCATGTCAGATAAACTCGGGGGCGAGCTGCTGTGTCAATTACAAGGCCTGATTGCCTGCTAAATTCCAGTAATACATTTATTTCCCATGCTGTCCTTTACAAGTTTAGAAAAGCGCATTTCTTTGAAGTTGTGCAAAAGATCTATGGAAAGATGAACCCAAGTTTCTGGTTCCTTATTCCACAAAAGTGCTGTTGTCTCACAGAGTGATGAACAAAACCAGAACTGGGCCTTGAATGAGGGATTTTCCTTGGCATATGGCAGGAAACGTTGGGGGTTTTGAGCAGAATCGTGGCATTGAGAGGCTGCAACTACTACCCCTCAGTACATCAGAAGTGAAACTATCCAGTCAGTTACAAAGAAAGCTTAATTTTTTTGCTTGAGGGTCAGAGATGTGTGCCAATCTATATCCTTTTCTTTGAGATCTGGAAACATGTACCTGACTCTGTTGTGCTTTTCCTAGAATAAAAAATCTTGCAGCAAAGGTACGGTGCATTCATGCTGTTAATTTTGTATTGCTTACAATACAACACGTATCTAGCAGCTGTATTCGAATATTGAGGGTATTAGAAATTTAAAAGCCTAGAAGTATGGTAGATAAAGCATAGAACAGAAAGGAAGGCTTTTATATAGTTTGTTTTTGAACTCACATTAGAGTCAAAACTGTTAACACTTGCAAAGTTGTTCATTAAAAATACAAAAACCTCTTAGTCTTTCAGTGTAATCGATGTAATACACAGGTCAGCGGGGGCTAGAGGCAGGACACTTGGGTGACCACCCAGAATATGTACACACAGCTGCTGGGGGCACCTTTGTAGTCACATTTTGCCGTTGTTTTTTGGTGTAAAATTTCTATTTTGAAAATGTCCTGACCACCTTAAAACTTTATTTTTATTTTTTTTTCTTGGTGTGGCAAGTCTTCCTGATATTCCACGAGGTGGCACTCGCCTATAAAAAAATTTTCCTCGAAGACTTCCACGGTTCATCTCCCAGGTTTCAAACTGTGCTCTGATGGAAAGGCACAAGTTTTAGTTCTCTTGTCAACAGTTCTGTGGAGAAAACTTTTCCTGGCCTTTATATAATATCCGAAGAAGTATTTTAGTAAAGAACTCAGCAACTGCCTTGTTTCCCCCCTCCCCACGATTGCTAAATGTGCTGCCGTGAGCACGAAGGGAGGCACATAAATGTTTTGCGCTATGTGAGCACAAAACCTGATGTAAAGGGACATTTACAGAAGTCTTGATTCCTAACAAATATGCAGTGTTGTCACACAGCACCCGTATAGCCCTGCAAGTGCATAAATCTGTTTCTGTGAATAACCCCAGGGAGCTTGGCTGGTTTATCCGACACTGGAAAGCGCATGTGTGCATATTTGCAATGAGTATTGTATCTAACCCATTTCAACGCCAATCATATTTTGTGTAAATCAAGATTTAGAAAGCAAAACGTGCTAAACTTCTTCAGAATGTCAATTAGTGGGATAAAAGCCTAGAAAAGGCATAGATCTTGTCGCTTTAATAAATTTCTAGTACTTCTTGGGGGGCGGAAAAATCAATTTAAAAAAAAATGTAATGCAATATAAGCCACCAGATGGCGCTAATAGATCATAGTATTTTATTCTGCAGTGCAAGATTAGTCTTTTATGGCTTCGATGTAAGTGGAGTCTGTATCTAAGCAGTATGAGCAACGCTTAGGTTTTAATTTCTTGACTAGAGTTTGCGTAAATTGCTGTTCCCCTCCCCCGCCCTTGCTTTTTTCAGACTGTTTGTTAAATGCTGCGGAATGATAACTTCTTTCATAAACTCTTATAATTTAGAATTAAAACAGCAGGTGGCATATTAGGTCCACTGAATAGCAGGTGAAAGTACTGATGCTGTTAAAATAATCCTCAAAAGAGGACCAATAACCTTACTCCTTCTTTTTGTTTGTTTTGGAAATTCATTTGATTTTGCAGAACTGCTTTGCCATCACTGTTTGTGACTACTGAAAGGTTTGCCCATAATCAACATTTCTATTCTAAGCAGTCTCTTATTAGTTGCTGAGCAGTGTGAGTGGTTTGGCTTTGTGCAGGGTAAGGGAATGCATTGTCATGCAGGGCAAATGACTGTACTGAACAAGATTATTTATGGAGACTGTTTCTGTATATAATATCTTTTGTGATATGCATGATTAGCTTTTTTTTTTCTGTTTCCTCTTAATTTCTGCTTTTACATGAGATAATTATCAAACTTGCAGAAAAAAAAATAGATGCAGGAACTTTAGATGCCCCCAAATTTTATTCCTAAATAGCCTTTATAGGCTTGTATGCACTCAAAATAAAGAACTACCAATTCTTTCTGCTTTCCATTAGTAAATTTTTATCAAATTTGGATTGAATGGGAACTTGGTTTACCTCTGACTGCATAAGTCAAGCGTTTTATTATTCAACAAATAAAATGCACTGGACTTTGGGGTTCAGGATTTGTTAGTTCAGTTTATAAAGGTAAGGGCAGCCAGGAATCTTGATTTAATTTGAATGCAACCGCATTTGTAGAAATAAGAACATACTTTTTTCATACTTGTCCTTATTTAGACTACAGAGACATTTTCTATAGGTATTTTGCACTGACTAATGTTATATCACTCCTATAATTGTAATACTATTGCAGACATCATTGTAACTGATGGCAAATTTTCTTCTGTAACAGGTTTTTATTGGGCAGAGCTAGAAGCATATGCAGTCCAGGTCACCTTACACATCTCCTAAAGACTGCCAAACTATGTTTCACAGCTGAATTTTTCTTGTGGCTTTTTCATACAAGTTTTTACATCTGGTTTATCTGTTCGCCCCTGAAATAAGTGTGGTGAAAAATGTATTCAGTTTTGTTCACGATAAAATGTTTTCAAACATCTTATCATTGGGCAGGAGTAGTGGGAAATGAAAAACAGGGAGGGCAAAAGTCAGTTGCAGAGTGTAGGGACTGTGGCCATGGTCTTAACATTTCCTTACTGTTTATCGGGTAGCTGTAGAATTCCTCTGTTCACTTGTGGCTCTCAGTGTCCTGCCTATGTTATAGCCATAAGTCACAGTCTTCTCCTGGCACTAATAGTAGGTCAGATCCAGTGATAAAGATAGTGATCTGGGTCATGCTGGAACTGAACGTGGAGTGCCTTTCCTTCCTTAGCTGCCTGTGCCCAAACCGGTTTACAGTATATTGTTAATAGTCTACATGGGTTGATGTGCCCAAGCTGAATTGGGTCTGTGGGGAAGGGCAGGTCTCAGTCTTGACCAGCAGTTTGCCACATTCGTAGCCATGTGTATAATTGGCTACTGTAGTATTCCTATCTGATCTGAGACATCAAAGGCTCTTAGCACCTCCCAGCTGTTTGTTCACTGATGTACTTGTTAGAACCTGTGAGCTAATGCATTTTAAGTGATATGTTTTAAGAGTAGTAGATGCAAAGCTGTGCATATATTTAATACTAATTCTCTGGCTTGAACAACACATAGAGGATCGCCTAGCATTTATTTTTAAGCTAACCCCTCCCCCCAGTTATTATTAGTCACATACCATAGCAAAAGTCTTTTAGCGCACCACAGTAAGTCTGAAGTGTATCTCACTTTCTGGTTGTAGAAGTATTCCTACACAAGAATTGGCATCACCATATAAATTGCTTGTGAACAGCTGACCTAAATCCAAATTTTCATGGTCAAAACAACTGCTAGTGTCAAATATGCGAAAAATCTCCCTGGAAAGAAGGGATCAAATAGAAGGAATCAGGCGAAACAAAATGTTGTATTACAATATGCCTGCAAAAGTGTTTCAGAAGTTAAATATAACTGAAGCGTTGGCTGCAAAGTCCCTTGGCAACTGGCAAGGAGCACATTCATGCATACCCTGAGCTACATGACATTTTGATATTTTTATCATAATGCAATTTCAACAGATACTGCACTTTCCCTGTGTACTTTGGACAGAGAATTTCACAAGTACTGCAAGAGGTGTAAGAGTTTCCATGAAAGTCTTCGTAACGAAAACTCATCACTGAACCTATTAATATTTTTTTACCTTTGAGGTGTCTGTGTGATATAGGAGACTATTACCATCACTTAGCAGGTGCGGGCATTGGCCATACTGATTGCAGGCAAATTTCCATCTTGCTAGACAGTGCTCTGCTTATTGCTCTTCTGGTCTACCCAGACATGTGCTGGTCATTCTTTGGAACCAGAGCCTGTATAATGCTGATACTCTGTATAAAAAGTATCAAGAAATTTGAATGTAAACAACAAATATTTTCAGTAGCATTACCTTTCAAGCTGAACAGTTCCATCACCCTAGTTCTAACACACCCATGCGAACAATGGTATTGGCTTCACAGAGGGTGTGATGCATCACAGCAAGTGGTGGAAACAGTTAGTTCAACCTGGCAGGCTGGGGGGGGCAGGAGACCCCATGAACTAGTTTTCCTGTCCTGTTGTTCTGGGTCTATTAGCTCATTGCAATACTGCTTCCACATCTAAACTGCCACGTGTATGTTGTATTGTACTGAACTTAATGTGCAGGAGGAGGCATTAAGATGAGAATCCATTTTACTAACCTTCCTTTTCTGCTCCACATTCTCACTGTATAATTTTAATAGCTTTACTTGCATGTTCAACTTATTCATATTTTTTCTTTCATCCACTCTTATCCCACCTTTGCTCCCTGTTATGCTGGATAATCAAGACTTGGCAGTAAGTGCATTTAAGAAACGGCAAAAAAACATTAAGGAAAGTGATTAACTACTCCCCTTCCTCAAACAATTTATAAACAAGTTTAGACTCATCTAATCCATGCTTTGCTAATTAGCTGGATTAGATGGTGTTTCCTCCTGATTCACAGGGATGGGGCAGGCATTCTCGAACTGCAGTTCTTGGGGCTCCTCTTAGTCTCAGATTACAAACGTGTTCTGAGAGGGTTCCCTCTTTTCCTTCTTCCCTCCCTCTGTCCAACAATCCTCACCTTTCCTATGGGTGTCTGAAGATGGCCACTGATGGATAAATAGCCTTTGTAGCATTCATGTGAGAACTTTCCTTTTGCTTGGCACAGCTTTTTTCCCTCTTGAATAACCATCTAGGGAAAAAAAGTTAGAGTCTCTCTAACTTTGGTTATAAATTTATGTGTGTGGGAGCAGTGTATTGTCTGCTCTCTGTTACAGTCCAACACACTGCTTGAGATAATGTTAAACCACAGTTTAAAGTACAGACTTGTATTCATTATCAGGTTCTCCATCACCTGTGACAGAGATATTACATTAATCACAATAATCAAGGTAGTTCAAAGCATTAGATTGAGTTCCCTCCTGCTTTTTTTAGTCATGGGTCTTGCCTTTCTACACCTTGTGAAATGTTTTTCTACATTTACTATAATGAAAGGGAATTCCCCAAACATCAGTATTGGAGGTATTTGGTATCTCTTATAAATAACTTGTATTTTAACATCCAAATATCTTAGATCACTCTGTTGTCTTTGGTAATACTAAATAATGCCCAGCTTGTGCTATGTTGGTGTCTGATATGTAGTTAAACCTGTACTCAGTACAGCTGAGGGTAGATTTTGCTGTATGAGCAGGACAGAAGTCTGCTTCCACCTTGTAGAAAGAGTAAATAGGAGGAATATCAGTTGTTTTAAATAGGTGAGCCACTTCAGTATGCTGAGGACATGGCCCTTGAATTTATTGAGGCACTGACCTTTCTTCCTTTATCTTTTGGTAAAACGCAATGTCTTCTTATCTCTGTGGTCTGACATCTGAATCACTAAACCCAGAATATCAATGGACTATATAGAATCCGAAGATACTACTCTTTCTGTCAGTGCTGACATAGAGGTGGCTGTTATGAGCAGTCTTAGCCTTCTTTACATGTATCTTAGTACCTACTTATACATATTAGGTCGTGGTTGGTGTTTTCCATCTGAAGTCCCTCTTTGATTTTTATTAAGAGCCTATGTTGGCTAAGCAGCCACTGGCTTCAACAAGGCTTTCATCTCAAGTGGGAAACAGCATTTATAGTCTCCTCAGCTTACTGTTGGGGTTCTTCTTCTGAAATGTGAGGCTTCAAAGCAGCATGTGACAGTAGCCATCTTAGAAGTAAATGGGGAAAAGTCTCACAAAAATGGGGAAAAGACTCACAAAGCAGAGTGAAACTTTGGGAGAAAAGGGGTACAGAATTGAGAAACAGTTATGCATTTCTGCATCCAGCAATTGAATAATAAACCTCAATAGTTCTCATCACTCTTACTCTAAAGTGAGGGTCAGTGCAACTTTTTTAAGGCCAAAAGAGTTGCTAGCCCCAGTACATTCGTGAATCTGGCCACTACCTGCAAGCAGTTGTGATGGAGACCATTTTTCTGCCAAGCTGGACTTGTATGATGAGTGGAGAAAATGCTAGCCAGCCAAGCATTAAATACTCTTGCCTGCATCTCTTTTATTCAGAACTGATAGAAATAACATATGAGCAACTGAAGATCTCAGCAATACATACCTCAAGAGAGAGAACCTTAAAAGGCAGCTTCACTTAACAGCAAATTTGAGGATTTGCATCAGGATCTTTATTTAGATGCTTTAATCTAGGCATTCATCAGTTTATCCCGTGAGCTATGCAAATATTTCAGAAATGCTACAAGAGATTATATTGCAAAGACATGGTTTTAAGTACAGTTCTATGTGTCTTTCTTTAATATTTGCTGTATACCAAAACAGGGTAAGATGTCTCTGTAGGTTTTGGGAGACCTGTAGCTGTGCTACAGGCTCATTTTGAGATGAGGAGCAAATCAGCTAAGCTTAAGTCCAACAAAAGCCATAAATATGTAAACATCAGTTACAGAATGCAGTTGCTGGCTTAACTCCATTTTTCCAAAGCTTTCAGGAGCCATCATTACTTCCTTCCTTCTAAGCATTAAATTGTTTACTCTCTCCTCGTATTTATATGGCTCTCAAATGAGCAACTTGCAGTCACTAAGAAGTATCTCCTCAAAATCTCCTAGTAAGTGTTATCTTTATCTGGCAGGCTGAAAACGGAGGTAGAAAACGGAGGTAAAAAGATATTCTGAAATTTATTAGCAATAGGACAAAATACCTTCCTTACATCGGTGCAATTCATAGACAGTTGCAAGAGCCATTAGCTCTGATGCTTTTTTTCCCAGCTATTTCAGTACAGGGCTCATGATGTTGCTAATCTGTTCTCTTTTTTGACAATTTTATTTGCATTTTGAATAGGTCATGGAATGGCTACCTCTTAATTTTTTTCTGCTTTCAATCCTCTGTGTTTTCTAATGTTAGACTGGAACTTCAGGTTGCTTCTTTGTACTTCTTTAATGTTAGGTAATAAGTAAGTGAGAAATCCTTGTTTAAGATTCAAGGGCACCTAGGTCAGTAAGACTTGTTTAGGTGTCTTGGGATAGAACAGGCAACTAAAAGGTCTTCCTCAGTTCCGAATACACCTTTACATCAATGCTGATATGTTGTTTTAATCACAGGGTCAGCTGAGCTGGAGACAAGGCTTCCTCACAGATTTTGCCTGACTCACTGGGTTGCTTAATATCTCAATTTTATTGATGACATGAGTAAAATGAAAAGTTGCAACACTAATCTTGGGCAAAGGACCATAGAGTATTGTAGTGAGTTGACCTTGACTGGCTGCCAGATGCCTACCCAGCTGCTCTCTCATTTCTCCTTCTCAGCAGGATGAGGAAAATTAGAAAACTGGAAAATTAAAAAGGCTTATGGATTGCGATAAAGGCGGGGAGATTGCATGCCAGTTAGTCATGAGCAAACCAGATGTGATGTGGGAACAATTAATTTAATTTATTGTCAATTAAAATAATATAGAATCACGAGAAAAAAAGACAAACTCTAATCTCGTCTTCTCCCAATTTTTTTTTCCTAGGATCAACATCACTCTTTAATTCCTGACTCCTCTTCCTCCCTCACAAGTGGTGCAGGAGGATGGGAAATGGAGAGTTATGGTAAGTCAATAATGATTCCTCTTTGCTGCCTCTTTCTTCTCAGATATTGTTCCTGCTTTAGCACAGGCTTCACAGAGGGTGCCCTGCAGTCCTGACCCCCCCTTTCCTCCCAGCCCTTCAGCACCAGAAACCTGGTATAAGTACTCAGATTAAAAATGCTGCAGAAAGTTGATGCAGAGTGATCTAACTCATTGTCTTTTTGCCTGACTTGACTGTCACTGTCACCTGCTACTCTTCCCCTTTGCCTTTTCCCTCTGCCTTTCCCCTTCCAACCCAAGGCACCAGGGAAAGGGTAGCAGGAGCAGGGAGAAGGACCACTGCAATGGTGTCGTGTTTTTGTTAATGACGCAGAAACTAGCATCCTCAGCTTTTCTCATCTGCCTATCCACAATGTAAGATTTCCCCAAGTGATGCAAAAATCTAATAGTAAGCTCGTTTTTCAAGAATTAAAAGCTTAATGAAATCAACCAAACATTTTTTTACTGGGTTTGGATCGATTATCCCATTTTTATCTGTCCTTAGCTGACACTTCCTCTGCTCCTCTCCGAGGAGGGCAGGTAAGGTAAGGAGGCCTCTTGCTGCCCTCTGCTTCCCTCTGTGCTCATGCACTCTCTGCATTGCACCATTAAGGGGCTGAAGAGACCAGCAACTTCCATCAGGGAGAGTGTGAGCACAGGCACAGCCTGGGTCTCCCTTTGCTGCTCCCTCCAGTTTTTGAAAGATTTTAAATCATTGTCATAGTTCACTGCAGAGTCACGCTTGCTATCTCCCTAGCTGATCTGGAGCAGCTCATGTGAGCCACTCTTCTGGCATATGAACTCGCTTGCATAACTCCATATTAAGGCTATTAATACACTTTCCCTATGTGAACAACCCTTGTTGCAGCAATGTAACATGTAGCTCGATCACATAATGTTAACAAGGAGAACTGGAGCAGACACATAGGCCTCAATCCTAGAAATATTTGTAGCTAGGCTTGACTTCTAGCATCTTGCTAACCCCTTGAGTGTTTGCAGGATTGCAAACTTAGTAAAATGTTGGCTAAAATTTTCTTGTTTACAAATGATATCAGGAGGAAGCAAGTGCACTGGCTTATACAAGAAATGAAGTTTTAAAAACAAATCGTCCCTCCATCCATCCTCTGTGTCACTTTTTACAACAGTCACTCACTGTAACAGAGTGCAGCAAGAAATGAGCAGACACTAGTAAACCAATACTCAGATTTATATTTTCAGTCCTGTTGCTGGTAGGTTTTATGGAAAACATTATTCCTGCTTAAAACCAGACACCAAAAAGCCAGTCAACAAAACTTTCTTTTGTAACTTCCATTCATTATTGCTAAATTTTGTCCTCTTAGCTTTAATAGGCAAACCTTATGCAAAGCCTTTGCTGTTATGCTGTAGACAGGCTTTTTCACTTCCAGTGGGTAGAAAGCTAAGCATGTGAACACGTATTTGTGAGAGAGACTTGGGACCCCTGTTGATGTGCTGCCTTCAGTGTGCCACCAACTCTTTTTTGTGTAGCGTGGCATAAGATACTTTATTGTTTTGGATGATAAAGGATGAAAATCAGGGATCATGGGATGTTCATGAAACCTTCTCATTCAGTCTTACTTCCATGACTGTCATGGGGAATTCACAGCGTATTTGAATGAATGGTTCAGATTACCAAATGTGTGCTTTAAAGTTAAAGGCTACAGTTAAGGCAAAATTAGAGGCTTGGGTATATGATTAAGATCAATTAAAGAAAAAATGCAAAGGTTTTGAAATGTCTCAAGTCTCTAGGAATGCGTAGGCCATAGAAGAGAGGGAAGGAGTTAAGGAGGCATAGTGGAAGTTTTTCCTAATACTGTTATAACTGCCAGTTAATCTTTGTGTTTTGACTCATTCTCTTACTGTTGAGTACCATGTTTTATTTATTTAGAGGGTTATAAGTTTAAATTAAAAATATATTTAAGTACATGATTAAAATATTACAGACAGAAAAATGCACCATAGTTTCACATGGAATAATTTTTTTTAGCAGAATTAATTTTATTGCCTGGAGGAACTCAGCCATCATTTCTGATTGTAAGCCAGACATAATTGGAATGTCAGCATCATATACCCTGATGTGCTGGCAATGCAGTCTCCTGTTGGGAAAGAGGCCTGGGTCTGATGCCTACTTGGGTTGCTGGCTCCCTAGGATCCATGGGGAGCATGGCTGAGGCAACCCCAGATTCTTTAGGTTGCAGTCACCTCTGTCTGCCTCAGCTGCATGCTGAAGCCTGGGCAGAGGTATGTCTGCATTCCTCTTGGGAAATGCAAATAGATGAAGAGGTGCAAGAGTATCTTCCATCTGCTTGTGGCTGATCTAGGCTCTTTTAAGCTCAGTAAAGCTGCTGGCTGAAGTAATGTGGCTGCTGGTGGCCTGCTCTTCAGTGCTGCATTGGCAAGGGGAGAGTGGTGCTGGGCTGGTCCTAGGGCAGCCTGGGATAATCCCATAGGAATTACTGAAGGACTTGGGTTGGAAGAGACTTCCTGGACTTCTGAGGCAGACATCCCAAGGGGAAGCATGGTCTGGTTACTTATTGTAACCTTCACAGGAATAAACAAAATCACTTAGGGAAGCCCCTTCCCTGGGACCTCCAAGGTCCCTTAGGAGGGATACATCTGAGCCTGGGCTTGACCTTACGCTTAAAAAATAGAACACCTAAATTCCTAATTGACTGGAAAGAAGAAAATAATTGTTATTCTATGCTGCTTCTCTTAGCAACATTTTCTTTCTTGATTATTTAAAAGTCTCACAGGTTGTTGCTCAATAGCATTTATGAACTGGGTGTAGTATAAAAATCACAGCTACAGCACAAATATGCACAGCTGTCACATGTAACACACCTTTCAAAACCAAAGCATCATCAAATATTTTGCCAAACAGTGGGGTAAAACAATTCCACTTTATAAAATCAAAGATTTATATAATTCTAGTGATGCCAGCTGGGTTGCCATTGCTTTATATGGTAAATACAAGAGCTAAAATAGGTTGTGTAAAGAAATTGCTTATAAGACAAAAAAGGGAAACTGAATTTAACTGAGAGAGACCTGCCAGCTTTAGTAATGTGGATTTCAAAGCTGTCCAAGAAAAATGTTCTCTTTTTACCTTTTCAAAAGAATTCAAACTCAAACATAGGTCAGAAACAAGCTGAAAAACTATAAACACTCTATGACATAAGACACTAAAAGCAAAGAAGCTGTAAGAAGTGACATTAACTTGTGCTTCTGTTTGCTTCAGAGAGAGGAAAAGCAAAAGTCAATTAAGGTGCTGCTAAAGCTGCCAGCAGTTGTTGCTTTATGTTAATCTCTGTGGCCCTAATCCCACAGTATTTTTCACATATCGAGGACAGCTGGTCTTGAACAGAGGCCCATTGACTTCATGTCCTTTGAGTGTCTCTTTTGCATTTGAGGGCTTTGATCTGTGTGGCTGGAAGTCTCTTCTTAGGCTTGGTTTACCGCAGCATCCCAGCACATACCTGTCACTTTCTTAGCACAGTGCAGTCCTTCTTGACTACTGCAACTCTGCAAAGAATTGTGGAAATAAGTTGTGCATTATTTTAAATACCACTAGATCATCTGATTGTATAGTTCTGATGTGAGAAGCACCAAAAGCTCTAGATGTAAGCAATGTAAATGATGGCTGTCCACAAGCCAGACATGTAATTATTAGTGCCAATGAAAAGAGACCAGATTATTCATGTCGGAGACAGCTGCATCTATAGGTTATGTGGCCTCTCGCGGGTGCAGTTCCATGATAAGGCTTGCTGTAGGTGCACATAGGTAGACCTGCTTTCCAACAGGAGACATGGAGTCCAAGGGCACAAGGGCTGTAAAATTGAACTCAATGAGTTTCTGAACTGAATTATATGCATTTATCTCCTACCACAGCAAAGGAAGGGATACACTGATGAAGGAAGTACCTTTGCCCATGCTCAGTGGGTGAGAATTGGTGGCAAGGATGGTAAGTTCTACAGCTGTGCATTAGATTGAGCAGAAAAATGGTCCCTGGAGTGAGGGAAGTCCTAGAGGAAGCTAGAGGCTGATGGGTCCTGAATCTCAGAAGCAGCAGCTCGCACGCAGGGAGGTGACATGGTGGGGGCATTCCTGCAAACATTCATGGGATGGCAACTCTGCACCAACTGTAACTAGTGCAGCCTCCCAGACAGCCTCAGTGGGTGCATGTTGCCACCCAGATGTTGGGCTGCAAGGTGTGCCCCTCCTCTTGCACTGGTATCAGACACCAGTGGGGAATCCACTTCTGGGTGTTGTGCTTGGGTGGAGGATTTCCTCTACTTGGTGACAGAACTCAGGGTGGTGTTGAGGAGGTTGAGGATCATCAGGGAATGTGAGGGAGACTGACCACTGTAACAAGACCCTATGCTCCCTGTCTCAGATCCAATAGGCAGGCATGCCTCCTGTGACAGAGGACACCCCATCCTCTCTCCATTCTACTGAAGAGAGAAATTCAGGAGATGGAGGGGAATGGCAGCAGGCTTCTGCTCAGAGCAGCGTGTGTGTTTCTCCTGTGTCAATCTCAGCCTCCCAGGTTCCCTTGCACAACAGAGATGAAGCTCTGCAAGTGGAACCAAGCTTTAATGAGGATTATAGGACTAATAGTCTAGAAACATTCCCTAGGTTAAGACACCCAAAGCCACCCATCAAAATGGCTTCTCTAAAGAAGAAAAGATGGGTTATTGTAATAGGGGACTGCCCTCTGAAGGGAACAGAAGGCCTGGTATACAGAACAGACACATTACATAGGGAAGTCTGTTGCCTGCCTGGGGCCTTGGTTAGAGATGTGGAAAGAAAACTTCCAACTGTGGTCAGATCCATGGATTATTATTGACTATTTTCCAAGGAGGTGGTAATGAAAACCCAACAAGAAATCTGAGGACAATTAAAAGGGACTTCAGGGCTTTGGAGCAAATGGTGAAGCGGTCTGCTGCACAGGTAGTGTTCTCTGTAATTCCTGTTATGGGGAATGATGAGGGAAGTAGGAAGAACCAGGAAATAAATATCTGGCTCCGAACCTGGTGTGAGGAGCAAAACTTACTGGTTGGCCCACACAACACCAGACTTGCTGACAAAGTATGGGGTACACTTGGCCCCAGGGAGCAAAAGAATGCTTACTGAGAAGCAGGGCTCATCAGTAGAGCTTTAAACTAGATATGAAGGGGGAGGGCGACAAACCCAAGCTTGATAGAAAAAAGCCTGGGAACAGCATTCCAGTGTCTGAAGGATGGTGTGCCAGTGAGGTCCTTTGGTCTGCCACCTCAGAGGAAGTGGAGGGTAGCACTTGAAGTGGCAGCAAACATGCCAAGTTTATTAGTGGGTTAGAAACTACAGTGACTAGTCACTTAGGAATTAAAACTGTTCCCCTCAGGTGTGTAGTGGGATCAATAGCCCAACTGAAGTGCATCTACACGAAGCACACAGCATGGGTAACAAACAGGAGGAACTAGAAGTCGTTGTATGGCAAGAAAACTGTGATATAGTTATCATCACAGAAACATGGTGGGGTGACTTGCACAACTGGAGCGCTGCCATGGTTTTTATAAACTCCTTAGGTGGGGTAGGCAAGGAAGGAGAGGTGGTGGCATAACCCTTTTTGTTAGAGAGTGTTTTGATTGTTTGGAGCTCAGTGATGGTGAAGATAGGGTTGACTATTCGTAAAAATCAGTGGAATGCCCGATAAGGCAGATGTCTCATAGGAGTCAGCTTTAGACCACCCAGCCAGGAAGATGGCTGATGAGATATTCTTCAAGCAACTGAGATAAGTCTCGCTATCGCTAGCTCTTGTCCTTGTGGGAGACTTCAACTTAACAGATGTCTGCTGGAAGTGTAATACAGCCAAAAGGGAATGGTCTAGGAGGTTCCTTGGAGTGTTGGAAGACAACTTTATGACACAATTGGTGAGTGAGCTGACTGGGGAAAGTGCCTGTCTGGACCTGTTGTTTGTGAACAGAGAAGACCTTGTGGGAGATGTGATGCTTGCAGGGAGCCTGGGGAACAGTGATCATGAGGTGATTGAATTTTCAGTTCTAGGAGAAGTAAGAAGGGGGGTCAGCAGAATGGCTGTCTTGGGCTTCTGGAGGGTGGACTTTGGACTGTTCATAAAGCTGGTTGATAAAATTTCTTGGGAGGTAGTCCTAAAGTGCAAAAAGCCCAAGAGGGCTGGATGCTGTTTAAGAAGAAAACCCTGACAAGCAAGAGCAGGCCATCCCTGTGTGCCAAAACCCAAGTCAGAGAGGAAGAAAAGCAGCTTGGCTGAGCAGAGAGCTTTGGGTGGACCTTGGAAAAAAAGAGGAAAGTGTGAGCTTTGGAAGAAGGGGCAGGCATCTCAGGAGGACTACAAGGATGAAGTGAGATCATGAAGAAAGAAAATCAGAAGGACTAAAGCCCAACTAGAACTGAAATTGTCCAATTCTGTGAAAGATTAAAAAAAATGTTTATACAAATATATTAACAACAAAAAGAGAGTCAAGGAGAATATCCATCCTTTATTGGATGCAGGGGGAAAAATAGTTACAAAGGATTAGGATAAGACTGAAGTACTTAATGCCTTCTTTGCCTCATTCTTTAATAGCAAGGTAAGACTTTCTCTGGGTATTCAGCCTCCTGAGTCAGAAGACAGGGAGGGAGAGTGGAACAAAGCACCAGTGATCCAAGAGAAAGTGGTTAGAGACCTGCTTGGCCAATTAGACACTCACAAGTCTATGGAGCCAGATGGGATCCACCCGAGGGTATTAAGGGAGCTGGCAGAGGTGCTTACTAAACCCCTTTTCATCATCTACCAGCAGTCCTGGCTGACTGGGGAAGTACCACTTGAGTTGAGATTAATAAATGTCTTGCCTATTTACAAGAACGGTTGGAGGGAGGATGCAGGGAACTACAGGGCTATAACTCTGACCTCGGTGCTGGGGAAGGTCGGGGAGCAAGTCGTCTTGAGTGCTATTGCAGGACAACCGGGTGATCAGGCCTGGTCAACATGGGTTATGAAAGGCAGATCCTGCCAAACTAATCTGATCTTCTATGACAAGGGTATCTGCTTAATGGATGAGGGAAAAGCTGTGGTTGTAGTGTACTTGGATTTCATTAAGGCCTTTGACACAGTATTTCACAGTATTCTGCCTGAGAAACTGGCAGCCACTGTCCTGGACAGGCGCACCCTCTGCTGGGTTAAAAACTGGCTGGATGGCTGGGCCCAGATTCGTGGTGAATGGTGTCAAATCCAGTTGGAGACCAGTGAAGTGGTGTTCCCCAGGGCTTAGCGCTGGGTCCAGTTCTGTTCGTGGATGACACTAAGCTGGCAGGAACTGTCAATGTGCTTGGGGTAGGGAGGCTCTACAGAGGATCTGGACAGGCTGGATTGATGGGCTGAGGCCAACAGGATGAGGTTTAACAAGGCCAAGTGCAGAGTCCTGCACTTGGGACACAACAACCCCTTGTGACACAAGAATCTTGGTGAAGAGTAGCTAGAAAGCTGCCTGGCAGAGAAGGATCTGGAGGTGTTGGTTGACAGCTAGCTGAATATGAGTCAGCAGCGTGCCCAGGTGGCCAAGAAGGCATGTGGCCAAGAAGGCATGTAGCATCTTGGCTTGTACCACAAACAGTGTGGCCAGCAGGACCAAGGAAGTGCCTCTATACTCGGCACTGGTGAGGCCGCACCTCAAATACTGTGTTCAGTTTTGGGCCCCTCACTACAGGAAAGACATTGAGGTCCTGGAGCATGTCCAGAGAATAGCAACAAAGTTGGTGAAGGCACCAGAGAGCAAGTCTTATGAGGAGCGGAGGGAACTGGGGTTGTTTAGCCTTGAGAAAAGGAGGCCGAGGAGAGACCTTATCACTGTCTACAACTGCCTGTAAAGAGGTAGTGATAGGTACCAAGTTATAGGTGATAGGATGAGAGGGAATGACCTCAAGTTTTGCCAGGAGAGGTTCAGACTAGACATTAGGAAGAACTTCTTCACTGAAAGGGTTATTGGGCAGTGGAACAGGCTGCCCAGGGAGGTGGTTGAGTCACTGTCCCTGGTAGATGAAGTGCTTAGGGATATGATTTAGTAGTGGACAGGTGTGTTTGAACTCAATAATCTCAAAGGTCTTCTCCATCCTAGAGATTCTATGATTCTATGATTCCATGATTACAGGCTCATGTCCCTAGAATGCTACAAACCATACGTGCATAAACTCTCTGCTTGGGCTTGTTTCAACAACCAAACAAGCCTGAAAGCAGTCTTTGATTATCCAAGAGTAGGGGAATGCAAACCTTCTGACACCTCCATAAAGCCTCCAACAAGTACTTGGCCTAGGAAGCAGTGCCTGGGGAACATTTCCACACAGAGATAAGTTTAATTGCAGACATCAGCATTTTGTTGGGGAGGCTGCCTTGTCCAAAAATTTGCAGTGTTTGCATATGTTATTTCAAGCATAACAGCTAGCAAAAAAGGATCAGCTGGTGCTCTAGACTTCAAGGCCAAGTGCTGTAAATATCTACAATAAATACTGTTCCACACATGAGTAATTCCTTTGGCTTTGTCTGTGCTGTCTCTGGGACGTTTTGTTAGGGAGCAGAGTATAAAGCTTGACCTGCTCTTTGTGAGCCTATATTGCTGACAAGGGGATATCCAAAGTCCAGCCACCTCCAAGCCTTGTCCTTTCCTTAGCACATGTGAAATTAGGCTTTGCTATAGGAAACAAATAGTTTGTTCTGGGGTAGAATGGGATAAGGGGTAGAAAGGCCTCTTACCTCATTGAGAGAAAAGGAAACCCAGCTGAAGGCATTGCCTACTTTACTACACTGAATTTGCTCTTGCCTAAGACAAACCCAACCTTTTCAAAGGGACATTTTTATCTAATCTTGGTTTAGACTGTCTGTGGAAAGGGCAAGGTTTTATGGCTAGATTTGGTTGTTAGTTACCACATGCCAGGTAGCATGGGCATAGTATTTCATGTATGCTTTTAATTCTATTGCATCACTTACACATAACTAACACATCAGGCATTAAGTTGGATTTTTTGATGCTTGTTTTTTTTTTGTTTGCTTTTGGCATATGATCTGTTTTTAGAACTAGCAGGGAATATGGAATAAAGACAGACTATAAACATAATTTAATGATTTGCTGTTGGTGTTAATGTTAGGAGTCAGTAGAAATAAATTTGTTGATATAGGGCGTGACCGGGATACATATATAATTATCTTATAAAATAGCACGAACATTGGCCAAAATTGGAAAAAAACAGTGTTTCTAAACAGGAAAATATTTTGCTGTTGGGGATTTGTGTGCTAGGAAAGTGCTGGGGGATTTCTTTATGCAGCACAGAAATACTCACAACAATTTATCCAGCATTGAGTTTCTTTGTCATCTGTGTATGGTCTTGATGTAACTGTGGCTATGAGAAGGGCTGAAAGCATTTTGATGCTTGAAGAAGAATTCTTATAATTAAAGGCACATATCCTTTAAAATAAATTCTCCTTTAAAAAAAACCCAGTGCAGGAGACTTGAGCTATTACTCGGGTGTCTGTTACTATCAAAGTAATCTGCAATTATCATTAGCCAAATGGTATAAGCAGAGGGTGATTGATTTTATGAACATGCATGTGTATATCTGCACTATAGGACCCCGGCATATCTGTCCTATTTCACAGAGCTACTGTGGGCAAGGCTCCTTCAACACATTTTCTCTGCAGTTCTGAAAGTTGGTATGAGATTGATACAGGCACTTCCCATCCCCAGCAGCTCCACAACAGCCTCGTGCCAAGCTAGAGGTGCTTAAGTCTGTAATTTCTCATCCAGCTAGTGAACATCAGTCTGGCTCTATGGCATAAATTACCCCTGCTGTCACCAGTTGTTCTCATTGCCTTCATTTCACTGATTCTGGCAGGTTGGTCTGACTCTGGTAAATAGCATCCCTACTCCAGCATCCCTGACTCGCGCAACCTGAAACCTCTGCAGCCCCCTTCATCTCTGCCTGTTTGTTCTTTAGAAAGCTCGTACACGTTAGAAAGCAGAATTTTATGGAAAGATGTAGTCTAGGATAAAACCCCCAAACTCTTTAGAAACAAGTTTGCGGAACTAGTAAAACATGGCATCTTAGCCATGTGAATGACAGCAGATGTGTAATTCATTTAAGCTGTTCTGTAGTGTTAGGACCACCCAAAAGATGGCACTAAACAACCTTTAGTAACACACACACATATACACACATGAAATTTACTAATAATATGCAAAGAAATAGTTCACTAGCTTAATTCTGTAATTTTGTGTGCAAAAATAGGAGTCATCTTAGATAATTCTATGTTAGACCTACAGGAATATTGAGGACAAACACTAAGATAAACTTTGTACTGTAAATATTACTTTTTTAGACCCACATGAAAGCACTGGTATTTTTGTGAACATGACGCTGTGACATTTGGTGAGCAGTGCAAACCTGTTAGAACTACTCAGAAATTAGGCACTGCAGTTGAAATATTTGTTTCTCTTGGAGCTACTGATGCTATTGCTGTATATTGACTTTTGTAAATCTGTGGTTATTGAGCCAGAAGTGCTTTTATTTATGTGAATGCAATGTGGTCTCATTCCACCAATGCTCACAGACTTGTATGGAATAACAAGTGTTAGCAAGGGGAAGATCTGGCCTATTGTCACTACTTTTTTTAAATTTGTAAATTAACTTAGTTGGTTTGTGATGGGAAGAACAAGACATGTTTCTACTAGTCGCCTCCCATAAAATCCCTTTCATATTTATAGCCTCTGAAAACACAGTCATGGGATCTAATTTAAGTAAACTCTAAAGATGAGACTGTTCAGAAGAAGTGTTGGAGGAGGAATCCCCATATCCTATGTGACTATTTTTTTGATATGGCTTCAGTTTCATAATTTTAATTGAATACCACATGTAAATAATAAACAATGCAAATGAAAAAAAAACCCATCACCTTTGCTTACAGCAGAAATCACTTAGGCACTAGAAGGAGTTGAGAAACCTCGTGCCTTTCACAAATGTTTGATCCCCTTGTATTATGAGTTTTCTCTTTTAAATGCAGTTGCCTGTAAGCCTACAGCTAGAGAAGAAATGAGATGAGAAGAAACTTCTCAGGAACTAGAAGAGATGTACTGGGAATCCAGCAGAGTAAAGTCTGCATGGATACAAAATCTTTCACCATGTTCTCCAAAGCTTGTCCCCTCAACAAGTCTTCAGTATTTTGCTCCTGTTTGCCTTACTGCCACAGGCAGAATGGATGCATAGGAAGCATTGAGCTCTCCATAACTCTATGTACTCATGAAATTAAAGGAATTTAAATCAACTTTTCAGCTCAGAAAAGGGAGTCAAGGTTTTATGTCTGAGGAGGGTTTTTTCCTTTCTTCTTTTTTTTTTTTTACAACTCAGGCTCACATAGCAATTTGTCTATAAGATGGTTGTATTGTAACCACTATTTGGTTATAATCACAAAAAGAAAGATTAATGCCAAAGTTTTCTTCAAGGAATGAGCTGGAGATTATAAAAGAATTTGGTGGCACCTGTGGAAGAACTGTGCACAGACTTCAAAGCACCAGCTGGCTTGATTATATTTTTTCACCATAGGGTAAAGAAGCCAAAAAAAAGAAGAAACAATGGAAGTATACACACAATGAGTGCATGAGGAGCTGGCTTCTTTTTGTACTTGTAGCACAGGAATGTGATGTGCTCATTGCTAAGTAGGAGATTTTGCAGAACACACAGTGTTCAAAGCCACCACAGTGGCTTTCACGTAGCTTTCACAGTTCCATTTTGGATGTCATTGTCACAGCTTGTTGAAACAGAAGGCTTACCAAGATTACATGTGTAATAGGAACACTGAGTTGTAACAGCCAGTACTAATACTTAATTCAATAATTAACTTTAAAAGGTCTGTAGCATCATATGTGTGGACCTGGCCTGGCATGAGATGAATGGCTCAAAGCAGGTGTATGGATCCCAGCCTCTGTGGCAAGGCTGGAGGTGCTGGAGAGAATGTCTGGACTTGTCTATGGAGAAGGGACATACCTGAGCCTATTACCTGTCCTCCAATCCAGTGACGGGTGAGGACAGAGAGTTTAAAACCCCCTGTGAAGGCCTGAAGTACTCTCTGCAACTCTCTGTGCAACTCTTTGTTTGTTTGTCTTGTCTGTTTGTCTGTTCTCTCTGTCTGTTTTCTCTCCCTGCAACTCTCTGTCTCTGTCTTGTCTCACATCTGTGCATTGTGTGTGGACACTGACCATCTTCTGGACCTGCCAGACAAAGCGACATGTGCTGCTACATGTGGAACTCCTAAGGTGGTAACTATCTCTCATCTCTTGCAACTGTTTGCCTCTTGTAACTCTTTTATCCTTTCCTATCTTTTCTCCTTTTCCCTTTGCAACACGTGCGGCTGCAGCAGGCAGCAATGGGTGGTTTTGGTTTGATTTTGGGTGTGACTCCAGGCTTCATCAGGGCTCTCAATGCTGTTTGGGGCTCAGTTAAGAGGTTGTTACACTTCTGCAAAGCGTTGTCACNATGTCATTGTCACAGCTTGTTGAAACAGAAGGCTTACCAAGATTACATGTGTAATAGGAACACTGAGTTGTAACAGCCAGTACTAATACTTAATTCAATAATTAACTTTAAAAGGTCTGTAGCATCATATGTGTGGACCTGGCCTGGCATGAGATGAATGGCTCAAGGCAGGTGTATGGATCCCAGCCTCTGTGGCAAGGCTGGAGGTGCTGGAGAGAATGTCTGGACTTGTCTATGGAGAAGGGACATACCTGAGCCTATTACCTGTCCTCCAATCCAGTGACGGGTGAGGACAGAGAGTTTAAAACCCCCTGTGAAGGCCTGAAGTACTCTCTGCAACTCTGTGCAACTCTTTGTTTGTTTGTCTTGTCTGTTTGTCTGTTCTCTCTGTCTGTTTTCTCTCCCTGCAACTCTCTGTCTCTGTCTTGTCTCACATTTGTGCATTGTGTGTGGACACTGACCATCTTCTGGACCTGCCAGACAAAGCAACATGTGCTGCTACATGTGGAACTCCCAAGGTGGTAACTATCTCTCATCTCTTGCAACTGTTTGCCTCTTGTAACTCTTTTATCCTTTCCTATCTTTTCTCCTTTTCCCTTTGCAACACGTGCGGCTGCAGCAGGCAGCAATGGGTGGTTTTGGTTTGATTTTGGGTGTGACTCCAGGCTTCATCAGGGCTCTCAATACTGTTTGGGGCTCAGTTAAGAGGTTGTTACACTTCTGCAAAGCGTTGTCACTGACAGGCTGTTTCAGTCACTTTTGCAGCTGCAGCTTTTCCTGTCTGTGTTCTGGCCCATATGGGTTGTTCGATCATTTGAATCCAGTGTAATCATTTTAATCCAGTGTTTTAATGGCATGCATCTTATTTAGTAAAAGATACAGTGTACACCTATACGTCTGAGTCATTTTGAATTACTCAGGCACCTGCTGGGAGAAAATAACTTACTTTCTTTTAATGTGGGCTGCGATATCATACAAGTCTAATATTGTATATTAAGGCTAAGTGAAACAAATAACTTCATGACTCTCCAAGGCCTTCATAATCTGATTTTAAACAACTTTTTATTAGTAAAAAATTCTGCAAATAAGTCATAGCAAAAAAAAAAAATTAGATTGCTCCACAAGAATATAATTGGTGGTTAGAGGGATGCAAAGCATTTTTCTGACTATCCTTGCAATATATATAAACTTCACATTCTGAGGGGTTTTGAATTCAGTGCAGATATTTTCTGTACCAAAGAGAATGTAAAATTTCTTACATAAGCTTAAAGATAACTTTGCAATGAAGTAAGAGCTGGAGGATGGAATGGGGAGGGGTGATAGGGAGGAAGAGAATCTGAACTGGAACATAATTAATTCTTACAATGGAAGCTCAGTGAAAAAATATGCTGCAGGTCAAACCTGCCTTCAGCCAGTCAGTTTTTGGAAAGACTTATAGCCATTTGGAACTGAGTTTTTACTTCAAAACTCTTTGGAAACAGGATACTGCTCCCAAGCACTCTCAGCCCTTCTGAGACCTGGAATGAGATTCATCTCACTCAGCTTCAGACATCTGCACTGTAGCTGTCTACATCTGAACTCTGTGTCCCTTTGTCACTGGAAAGAAATACACATATGATTTGTAATGTGCAATTCATCTAACCTATTATGGACATCTACTGTAGGGTGAAATGAATAGCATGTGTGAAGTGACCATTTTCTCTCTGTTGAATCTAAAAGGCACCTATAAAGACTGTTCCAGAGGCAGATTCAAATATCCATGAGAGGAAACTCCTCCCCAGTTTAAGATTTATTTATTTTTTTAAAATTTTGGAAAGACTATGAAACAGTTGCTACAGTTTTAGGTACTTAAACTAGGAAAAAACCCAACAAAAACTAAGAGGAACAGTGTAATACACTTGACAGACAGCATGCCACTGGAATGATTTATGACAGCAGCGTTTGTCTTTGTAGACCAACTTGCATCGAAGTCAACCATTTTACCATAAAGCAGCGGATAGAGAAGTTTGAGGCCAGGGATGGATTTATCTGGTCAAAAGCAGAATCCTCCGCATTATTAACCTAGACACTCCCCTCTTTATAGACAATGGAGTGAAACAAGAGCCTGTGGGGCACAGCTCATATCCGAAGGTCAATGACAAAAGCCACAACTAGGATACCTGTCAAGTGCCTGTTTTTCTCTGTCAGTTAGCAAAGATGCCTGGGTTGGCTAATTAAATGCACTTCAAGAATTGCTGCAGGCAAGACCAGAAGTGCTTCTGTCTGCAATGAGGAACAGCTCATGTGGATGCAGCTTCAAGAAGAGACTTGAATTAAAAAAAAACAAAACAAACCAAACCCGAGAATGTCAAGCTGATGCTGAATGCAGCTGTAAAAAGTTCTGGTAAAAAGAGGAACAGTTGTTTTATATCATTATTTTGGAGTCTGGAAGCCCACAGTACGTTCCTGGCTGTGCTTCTGCTCACTGTGTGACTTAAAAAAGGATAATTACACTTTTATATCTTCCAGTTGCTTCAACTGGGAAACAGGTAAGGAAATCTTCTAGTGCCTCTTTTTTTTTGTCAGCACTTTGTTTGACCACCACAGGCAAATTCAGAGATCTTGCAGCTCGACTTCACAGTTAAGGGAAATTTGGGAATATTTGATTAGGATTATGCTCTGAATACTGACTCTTTTAGGTAGCTTAGTCCTGGATCAACCAAGAGTAACATCTTTGGGAGAAAATCCAAGCAACAAATTGATCAACGAATCCTTGGAGATACAAACTTCATTTTATTTTGTGGCATCATCATATATGCATTGCCTTTCTCATTTCTTTTTATTCTCCTGTTGCTACAATGCATGCTGGCTCAGGTTTGGGAACTGTAGACAAAAGCAGGGGGCAGGCATCCCAGCCTTATCTTTTTTAGGAACTACTCTGCAGAGAGGGCTCATGAAACTCTACCATTAGCCATACAACTCACTTTCACGGTAAGAACATTTGTGAGGGGACCACTTGAAGACTCCTGCCATTGAGCTGACCAATAAGAAGGAATTTTTAAACACTCTGAAGTGCGATGTAACAGCTTTCTATGTTTATTGTATAAGAGAAGGCAGTGAAAATTCTGAAGGCAAAAATCTCAGTAAGGTAGGTGTTTTCTGGGGAGAAAAAGTTTTTTTCAGCAGTGAGAACTGCATTAACACAGAATACTAGGTGATTTAGTCCTGTTGCTGACCATGGAGGCAAACCTGTGGTAATATTGGCCTGAATTTTGGACTGGACCTCTCTGCTGTTACTTTTCCTCCCCATCTAATTTTCATAATTTCAGGCTTGTGTACTGTATGTACATCTGGGTGCTAATACTGTCTATACTATGTTTCTGCATTTTGTTTGCAAAATATCCTGTAGTCTGAAGCTACTGTGGTGGAAATGATTAGTGATCACAATGTGTGCAATGCCTAATTAGTACTGGAACTTCAGCCTTATCTTCTTCTTATATGCAGCCAGAAATGTTAAAGTGACTTGTGTCATGGTGGTTGTGTTGCATTTTAATAAAACTTCAAAATTCAGTCTAGAAGTCTTTGTAAGTGGATGTTTATGCCATTGTTATCATGATTCTTGGTTCGTTACATTTTTTTGTATTATTGTACATTTGTATTCAGGGGTTTGAAAGAACAGCACGTCAAACTGTTTGCTCAAGTGGGCTGTTACAAAGTTTTCTCATAATAAGAGAGCATGAAATCATCCAACTATCTGCTGGAAAATGTGCTAATCATTTACTGAGTGGGTAAAAGGTCATAGCCAATGGTGCAAGGGAAAGACAAGCAAGCTCCATGTAACTGTGCATTGGAATTAAGCCTAGGCAGGGAAAATAGTATTTATAAATACAGTCCACAAAAATAGTAGTAAAACCTTTCTAAGAGCTTTACCATGTCAAATGGGAATCTTAAGAATTATTTTGTGTCAAGACCAGAAAGGCCTGCTCATACAAGCAGAGTTTTGGTACTAGCAAAGAATAGGAACATTTTATTTTCAAATTCATAAAGCAAACTTCGATCATCATGCAGGAAATAAGCTAGACTTAAGAAATCCTGCCATTGACATCTGTGGTAGAATAAAGCTAAGAGGGAAGGGGAAATAACTCTCCAATTTTTTAATTACTATTATGCCAAGACTTTCAAGAGGGTTTTAATCCCAAATGTGCATTCTAAGAAAGGAAAACATTTTCTTTCATTGAACAGCCCTGGAGGGTGGCTGGCTTTTTCTCTCCCACCCCTTCTCCAAGAGGTTTTCTTTTTTTTTTCTTTTTTTTCTTGCATATAGTGTAAAAATACCAAGTCATTTGTAAGAAGTTCACTTAATTCCTCACTCTCAGTCCACATTTGTTACAGATTTTGTTTGGCTTCCAATTTGCCAGAAGGGAAGAGTGTGCTTTAGCCAGGGAATGCTGCTGTCCACTGAAAAATGTGTTTGGATGGAGGAGCTTTTTCATGGATGGATTGTGGCTTTTGGCAGCATAGGTGGCAGAAAGAAGTTGCCATGACTACTATAACATTAAAAAAAAGGGGCTTTAAGTAAAGAGACATTTTTGAAATAATGCTTTTATTAACAGTCCTTGTAGAATCAATCAGTTCAATATGATGGGTGACAGGATACTGAATGTGGTCTCCTGGGTGAATGCTAAGGATACACTTTTAGGCTATATTCAGGCATTGGCTTGTAAGGTCCACAGGGGAGGAAAATATGTAGACAGCCAGAGAACTGAACATAATCTGCCTTGCGTGGGATTTCAGGGCTTGGCTGGAATTGCACTATGGTGTTAAATAGCAGACTGAAAAAAAAAATATGTTTTTCAAAAGCTTTAAGGATGTGATTTACAAATTCACTGAAATGATTTAGAAATGTGAGCTACATTTTTAAGTCAACACTAAGACTATGTCCTAAGTGTAGACATAACTTAATATTTATCTATATTCAAATGACGGATACTATTCAGATTAAAAGCCCAGATACAGTTGGCTAACACTCAACATTACTGGAGCAGACTCAGGGATGGTTTATGCTGGGTCAAACCCAGCTGAAGGTTTTTCATCCTCAACATTACACCACACATTATTGTCACTGGCAAATTGCTTTGGTACTTTTTTGTGTGCTGTTGGAATCAGAAAACATTTCACACTGCTAAAATAACCTCCGTCTATTGCCATATGGATACTGCTGTAGTTTCTGTGGTCCTCTAGTGTAGTGATTTAGGTCCAGCCAGCAACTAAGTACTTCACTTACTCCTTCCCTCCAGTGGGATGGAGAGGAGTATTGGAAAGACAAAGGTAAAACTTGTGGGTTGGGATAAAGACAGTTTAATAGAACAGAAAAGGAAGATAATAATAATAATAATAATAATACCACCACCACCACCAATAATCAAAGAATACACAAAGTAAGTAATGCACAGTGCAATCACTCATCATCCACAAACCAAAGCACAGCCTGTTCCCAAACAGCAACTCCCCCACCCCAGCTAACTCCCCCAGTTTTATACTGAGTGTGGTGAGACACGGTATCAAATATTCCCTTGGCCAGCCTGTGTCATCTGTCCCAGCTGTGTCCTCTGCCAGCTTCCTGTACACTCTCTGCACTCTTCTTAGCAGGCCAGTATGAGAAAATGAAGAAAATTAACTCTATATTTGCCAAACCCAGGACATCTAGCTACTTTCCTTTGGTGCTTTGTGATGTGTCCCAAATAGCCAAGCTATTTGTTTCCTCATGAGATCTTTACTGAACTAGTCAGGTGAATTGGACTCATACCCCTGCTTGAACACTGGTTCCCAGGCAGGCTTTATCTCTTCATTTACACAAGTTTCTGGGGTCAGTACCTATGAGACTATACCTCAAGACCTGCAGTGCATGGTCATGATGTGTCTTCAGCTGTGACCCTTACTCTGTGCCTGCATAAAGGAGCAGTGGTCTCACAATCCGTTTTTTTTCATCAAGCAGCTTCCTCTTGTGCAAGAACACAATAGCCCTTTGGGCTATTTGTTAATCAATCAAGCTTAAGTCTGTGAGGTGTTTTTTCCATAGTAGATCTTATGGAACTGAGCACAGGTATCAAATAAACTTTCTAGTATACTGTTACAGGTCCAGTTGCTTCCATGCAAGAGTAGGAATCTTCTGGAATACCTAATTAAATAAATCAGTAAGACTTTATTTTGAACTTAAAATGATTAAATCTTCTGGGCTGGAATCTCAATTATTTTTTTTTTTTTCCTAACAATATCCACATTCTCATAAATAATTGGGCTATGAAGTCTTCTTTGGCTACTAGTTCTAGTGGAAATCTGTATTTAACCTTATAGACTAATTTTTTTTTGTTCCTTACAGATGTATGAAATTATCCTAAGCTGTCCAAGCTCCCTTCTTAGTTACTTCTTGTTCCTCACTGTAACTAACTGAGAAGTGAAGCACTTTTTTCCTCTGCATTCTCTTTTTTTAGCTGTTCTGCTTTATATCTTAACGTTTACCCTAATATATGGATTTCTGGTAGATCAAAATTAATTCCTCGAGTTTTCCAAAGTTTTTGGATGTTGCCTGGTTAAATGTTAAATGCAGACTGAAGATAGAAGAGATGCTGTTCATAGATACTCTTTCTTCCTGGAGCTTTTTGCCGTCTTTTTTCTTTTGTAGTTGTAAATGAGAAGAAACTTGAGTCTCTCTTTCTTTTTTTTTTGGGTCACTTGTGGTTTTTTTTTTCATGATCTTGGTCTTTAGAATCCTCATTTATGTATTTCTAGAAAAGTGACTACCTCTGAAAGCAAACTAGGTGATGATTTAAATAAACATTATGAGTGCAGCCAAAGGAAATGGCTCCTGGGGTAGAAGGTGCAAGCTCAAGAGTGGAGCCATACTGGAAGGGCCCTCTGCAGGCTCAGGCTGACAGAGGCCCTTTGGAGGCAAAGCCATTTGACAGTAACCTCACAACTTGTTTTAGGTTCTGCTTCTGCCTTGCCCTAAGAAATTGGTTTCTGGGGGGGAAAAAAAAGAAAAAGGAGCCAAAACTGCACAATTAACTCATCCCTGAATGAAAATTACTCTGATGGAGAGGGAAACAGAATATCCTTTGGTTCTTCCTCTTCTCCTCTGAAGTTCTTCGTATATAATACTATGGTTGGCTGTTTTGTTTTAACCTGATGAAGGGTTAGTGCTTTGACGGTGATTTCCTGCATATATGAAGAGGCTGAGGTTTTCAGAAAAGTCCTGCAACTTCCCTTCTCCCTTTGAATTGAAGCTGAAGAGCATTACAGTGTGCCTGTACGGCCAAGAATCTGAGTGTGTATTTTGGCATTTAAATGCCAGACTGGTTGGTAATTTCCCCCTAAATCCTTTCATAGCTCAAATTCCTGTCAAAAGAACCTATACCTCTGTAGCCACCGGTTTACCATACGGAGTCTGTGTCTATCTGTGGCTGCTCTGCCATTTGGGTTATCCCTCAGAAGCAGTGCTATTTCACGTGCTTTTATTTGGTTGTGTGCAGCATGTATTTAAAATGAAATATTGGCCGAAACCCCTCTGGATGGCTGTCAGATCTTAGCATGCCACATAAATATCTGTGTGAAAACATTCCTTCCAGCCCACACAGAATGCATCTAGCACTGTTTTTTCTGGACAAAACCAGCCCTAGCACAGCAAGGCCTTCAGCAAAGGACCACTTCCAGTGGGCAGAGCCCTGTCTTAAATTGACCACTTTAAAGTGCTCTGAAAGTTTCCAGTATAATTTTCATTACCCTTTAGTTACAGACCACCTTTACTAGGTAACTAAGCTTGTTTGCCAACCCGTTGGGTAGCTGCCCTCTAAGCAATTGCCTAGGTGGCCAGCTGCCAGCTTTCAACTATTTCAAGATGTGAGTTACCTGATGCTCTCAGGCACTATGGGACTATAGTGGTGTTCACCACCCCAGTGCCTTCCTGCCTACCAAGCAGATGTTTCCCTGGGGTACCTTCATGGCTTTATGGCTGCACAGGGTTTGTTTCTAATGGGATTCTGCTGGATTGCAAATTGAAGGCAATTTGCACATTTTTTTGCAGGGATGTACACTTTATGTGCACTAAAATATGCGTATGGCCCTTCTGTGGTCACTGGCCCAGCTAGGGCAGAATTTACATCTGCAAACCTCACCAGGGCATATTTTTCTGAAGACTTCGGACCTCTCTACAGTTACTGTCAGCTCTGTAAAGCTTCCCTGCTGTTGTTTGAACCTAGAATATATAAGTTCTTTTTGTAAATAAGAACAAATTTCATTTACAATTTGTAGAACAATATAAAGGGAAAACACATTAAAAAAAAGGCAAAATCCAAAATTCTTAATAATGCCACATTAGACACACACATGGGGTAAGATTTAAACAGGATAAGTCTGCTCTCACTTTTGGAAAGAAAGCATCATTTTTGGGAAGAGAAACCCCTCCAACTTAGTGTTGTGGAATGAGAAAGGATAAGAAATCATAGAATCATAGAATCACTAGGTTTGAAAGGACCCACTGGATCATCGAGTCCAACCATTCCCATCAATCACTAAACCATGCCCCTCAGCACCTCATCCACCTGTCCTTTAAACACCTGTAGGGAAGGTGACTTGACCACCTCCCAGGGCAGCCTCTGCCAGTGCCCAATGACCCTTTCCGTGAAATATTTTTTCTTGATGTCAAGCCTGAACCTCCCCTGGTGGAGCTTGAGGCCATTTCCTCTTGTCCTGTCCAAATCAGCATGGAAGGTGAATTATAAAGCATAACAATACAGTTCAATTAGAAAAGTAAATCTTGGTAATAACTGATCTCAAGAGCCACCCTTCACTGGGGTGAAGCGTGTATTTAGCTCTGTCTCACCAGCCCAATCCTCTATTTACTGCCATTGTTCCTTAGACACATATGCTCTACCAGCACACTTGCACGCATCGTGCTCTGCCATTATCTGCTCTGGCAGGTTTTTACTGTTCTTAGATCAGTTTATATGGTATTTAACATCTTTCTGCACTGCAACAAACAGAACTTTGTGTAAGGCTCTGGAGAGGCACCAAATGCTTCTTTCTGCTCTTTCCTGCTATATTTCATCACTCAGAAAAACTCCACCCCACTACAGCTGAAGTGCAGTGTTTACATATTGAAAGAACATTGATGCCTTAATATAGGGATGAGCTCAATCTCTTTATGCTCCTCTGTGTCTGGTGGGGCACAAATGGCAAACAGTAGCCTAACAATATACCATACAGGACAAATATTTTGGACCTATGATACAGTTTATATTTATTACTTTTACTGAAATCACAGAATCAAATGGTTTAAGATTACAACTGGTAAATTATACATATGTAATAGTTTACAAAACAAAATATTGGCCTTCAATGTGTCATAGTACAGTGTAGATCTTGTACAGTTCAGTTCAAATGAATTTATATTTTGCATAACATATTTATGATGTAAACTGGCTGACATAGTAGTGCTCTAAAAATGTTAACTCTCTTTGATTAGACACATACTAGGATGAAAAGAACTTTTGTGACACGTCTTGTTTTCTGATAGGGTACTGGTATGTCAGCCAAGAGTTCTGTAATGCACAAAGTGACATTTTACAGAATACGCTGACATCAGTAAAGTATATGAAGAGGCACATGAAATAAACTAAGCAAACCCAAACCTTGTGCTTTCCCTTTAGTCTTCCCTACAATATCTCTCTTGTTCCATCTTATGCTAGGCAGATGACCTGGCAATAGAAATGAAATGGATTTATTGCTATATGGGAGTATTATACTGTCTCCAACTTACTTGAATTCAGTATATTATTTCCTCTACCTGATGGGATTTTAACAATGCATTTATGCTTGACTGTCAATGAGTATGCTTCATGGGATAAACTATGGAAAAAAATCACAGTCCCTATGATAAGTTGTATAAAACCAGAAACATCTGCATTTGCAACATTATTTGAAACAAGAATGTTGAACTACCTTTACTCTACAAGCTAGTATCAGTGTACCCACAGCAAAAAACTCTCTTGAAAATGCTACCAACAAGAAGCATGAATGCAGTGATGCACTCTGGCAACTCTGTAAAACTAATCACTTAATTAGAAAAACAAACAAAGCCCTCCAAACCAGAACATTTTTTTTCTGAAAACTGCAGTCTATGCTCAGAGAATCTAATTTTGCCTCTTGCCACAGGCTCCACCTTCCTCAGTGACAAACCCCACAACTGTTGATGTTTCATTCTTACAAATCCTGTTTAAAGCCAGACCTAGAAATCATCAAAGTCAAAGCTTATGGTAATTTCTTGGACTTTTGGAGTAAGTTTTCAGCGAGGAAGCATCACCCACTGGTAATCATAATTTTATGTAAAACCTTGTAGCTGGCTCTCAGTCTTCAGTAGTGCCTGGATGACAGCAGACAGTGTGGAGAGAGGCTGAGATGGCATTTGACTTGTGTGAATGGGGGCACTGATAAGGAGGACCTATTTCAAACTGTTGAAAGTAATTATTTGCAGTCTTTATTACTGCCCTTATATTGAAGTGGTTACATAAGTCACTTGTATTGTGACAAATAAACTGACGGTAGGAAAGCATTTTTTTTCTTTACAATGGATCCAATACAAGTTCCCTTGAATTTAGCAGTAGTTGGACTGGAGAAGAAGTGGAAGTGAACAGATACTGTTATTTTCAAAGAAACACTGGGAAGGCATACTTGGCTGGCTTTGCGTGATGTGATACAAAGAACTAGGATACAATGAAGTATAACATTGCAAAGCTTTCCAAATTGGACTTTTGACTTTTTATAGCCATGTATGCATATTTATATATGTATATAAATGGAGGAAAGACTGAAAAAGTAGCTTTTTTAAATGGTTCAGTCTTCATAAACCAAATCATACGTTGTTTCAGCTGTATTTTTAAAGAGGCACACAAGAGTTTCTCTGCAGTATTTTCACTTAAACATAAGAAGCTGCACGACAGAAGACTCACTTGACAGCCTGGCAACTTACAGATCCTTCATTCACGTATAGTGGACTCATGTACTGCAATCCTGAACCTGTTCCCATTGAAGCAAAGAGTAAGACTCCAGCCAGCTTTGGTGGTAAATCCCTGAGGCACACAGCACAAATCACATGCACCTGTGCGAAGGAAGATGGTTGTCTGACTTTTTTAGGAGCTGGTATAGGTGGTTTTGAGTCCACAGAGCATTCATTGTAACTTGTTAGTTGAGAGACTTTAGAAGGGAAGTGTAACAAGGAGCTTTGAGCACAAGGTGTCACAAAATTAAAAATTGCTAAGGAAAAGATAGTAGCAGAAAAAGAATATACATCGATACAGTGTGCACACAATGTATACACATATACTCCTGTTTCATGCAGAAAGCTTTCTAAATAAAACATTAAAAAAAATAACCAGTGCCATACATTATGTAAACTCACAAGGCGTACTTTCAACACAAATTTGAAGCATAAATTAAAAGACAGTGAGAAAGAGAGACAGAGATGATAGCAAAACATTTTAAATAAAGAATTTGCACAATTGGTATTTCTGTTAAATAAGAATAAATAAATTCATTACATCCGTTCACATACCAGTCTCAATTATTTTAAATTATTTTATTTTTTTTCAGTGCTGTGTTGCCTTTTTTTTTTTTTTTACAGTTGTGATTAATTCACAAGACTATTCCCTCTCCCGCTTATGATAAAACTGTTTCCACAGGAGGGCAGGTAAATTTAATTCCTTGTGTACAGTAAACCCAAATATGACAGGCTGTTTCCTAGTGAGAATGTCTTACTTGCAAAGCAGATGCTCTAACTGCACCAATGCTTAAGGGTCCACCTAAGGGCGCTGGTGATGTGTCCCAAAAAGCCAGCAGTGAATTAAACACTGAGCAGTGCTGATTTCTATGCAAAGAGCAATACTCTATGTTTCCACCCCCTAGATGCATTTCAGGAATCCTATTTGGCAACACTTGGTAGTAATGTAAACAGTGACATAACAGTGTGAGAGACAAGGAATTGAGTTGAGAACCTGAAATGACATAAGTCATATACCTTGCACCAACTTTTCATTCATCAGCTACATGTGATGGCTACGAGTGACAAAAGCAAGGTTTGGATTTGGAGTCTGATTACACAGAACAGCTAAAACCCAAGAGTTAACTAGTGCAGGCTGACTTAGTTTATCTTACACTTTCAGGGCTGTTTCCTTGGTCTGTCCCCTTTTCCCTCTTACCATATAAAAGGCAACTTTTTTTTTTTTTTTTTTTTTATCTTAATTTTCTTCATTACTACACTAGTGAAAAGGGGAAAAATAACTATAGTGGTTTATTCTCATACTTTTTAATTTTTTAATAAATAATCTCTTCCTACAAAAGAGATACTCCTGATTTGAGGAAGCTTTAAATTTATACCCGTGTGTGGTAGTACTCTTCTGGAGCCTGAAAAGTATCCAAAAACATTATTCATCTCTTTGAATATATAATATATTACTACTAAGATGCAAACACAAATACTTGTGCATTGCATCTCTATTATGATAAAATACAAGAAAAACAAATACCACTTAATACAACTGCTGTATGCAAAGACAAATGTTAAGGCTATGCTGTGACATATTATCTCCTTGGTTTTCCTCTCATGATGATTTATAATTGTTGTGAACTTTTAAAGAGGTTCTAGAACATGTGTAATGCATTTATGAGTATAAAAATTAGATTACTTGAAGGGAAAATGAAACACTTCAAAGTAATCTTATGTTATCAGGTAGAGAAGACATAAACCTCAAACTTCCAGAACTCTGCAAATATTCAGAGCCTTGATTGCTCTTTTTAGGGTGGGATCACATATTAAGTGGGGAATTTTCCTCAAGATTCATCATTTTGCATAGGAGTCGTCCTAACAAGAAGGCCACATCACTTTTGAAAGCTGAAGATGATGAGTAGCATTCATTGGTAATTCATTTTGGCAGAGAAGGAGGCCCTGCCTCTGTTACTGTTTATTTAGAACAGGGCACAAAATTAGATACATCTCCAGGTTTCATACTTCTAGATGCAGCAATTCTGTCCTGTTTTGAAATCATCACATGCTTTCTTAGAGTTCACACAAACATGCCACAGTTGCAAAAACATGTTTATGTCAGCCTAGAGTGTGACCTGCCCTTCTTAATACACATGCCAACAAGTTTTCTCTACTGATTTCATAATCGAGGTTTTCAGAAGAGTCTGGAGTATTTCAGTGCTTGAGTACCACTGACTTACAGCTCTGAGACTTGTCTGAAAACGCTCCCACTGTCTCATACTCTCCTGTGTGGATGAACGAGCAAATAAAAGATAGATGGGATTCTATTTTCATTGGCATATTATGACTACTTCTTTCGATACCTGTTATCCCAGGGCTTAATTCAAAGCCAGCTGATGTAAAAGGAAGCCGTTTTAACAAGATTGCTATATCAGGCATCTACCTGTTACCTGCATAAGGTGAAATGACCATCCTTAGTCACAGAACTTCTGCCAGACAGTAATGGGAATCAGAAGTTGTTGCCAAAGAGAACTATTACCAGCTACTGCCTGTACTGTGGAAACAGTCTTATTGATATTGGGCAAGTCCTCCACATCCTGATGTGGTTGACTTCCTAGTGACCTCTCCTCCTCCCAAACATGGTAGATACACAAAACATGAATGCTTTCTATAGCTTTAAAAAAAACCAAACCCAAACCACACACAAAACAATTAAAAAAGACAAATAGTTACAAACTTTTCCTGGTAAGATGAATACCAGAGTTAGACATGACTGACAAACAAAAACATTAACTGCTTGCTGTGATTTTCTGACCTTTATAGCCTCTTCAAAAGATGTAGGTACATTACACATTGTTAGATTCAAGGTGGAAGCCATGCAGAAAGTAACAGAGAAAGCAGTTGAACACAGCCTCAGAATATCTGAGAAGACACTTGATTATCTTACCTGTAATTTTTGGTTCTCTAACTAGTTTCTACAAAATACAGTATGCCTTCATTTTATGAAAGAAGAAGCCAGCAGCTATTGTTCATTGACAACAAGGACCCCAGGCTGTGACACCGCTGGAACTAGTGGAAAACTTACAAGCAAAACGTACACAAATTCCTCCTAGCAGCCAAATCCTCATTCTGACATACACATGGTAAAAAGTCACTGATGGTGCTGGTATTTGAGCAATGTACACATGGGGATCCCTGGTCTGCAAGCTGCTGCAGTGCTCCTCTGTGGATTTCTTGGTGGAAACACAGTATTTGTCATAGAATAATGATATTCTGTGAGGAAACTTCTAGCATGATAATGTGTTTCCTTTTTCAAACCCAAAAGGTATTACTATTTAAAACCAGCAGCAAGATCTTCATTTTCCAGTAAAACATCTGCAGCCCCTTCTGAAGAATGGACCAAGTCCGCAAGGGCTGCCAATATACTTTGATCAACCACTTTGATTATGCAGTTTGTCTTTTGACTTTTTAATAGAATCAGGTAATATAAAGTGACAGACCAAATGAAAGGTATCTACTAAACAGTATAAAATAAGCTACTGTGGTATCATGGGTACATGTGATGTTTTCTAAGGACATACTGTATTAGAGGTAGGTGAAAAGGTGGAGATGATTCTGTAACCTTCAAATATCCCAGGATCCTCCATTCATTAGGTTTTCTTCTTTTGCATTATTTTGTTTTATATTTTTGCAGACACGGAGGGCTTATAACAACTTTAATACTTAGGTTTTTTATGTATTAATATCACCCTACTATTATTTAAAGCAGTGCACGTCTTCATTTGGTCCAAATAGGCAGATTCTGCCCATAATTTGAGACTGTATGTAAGTACATTGAAGCCTTTGCTTCCCTCTGTCTGGGCAGACCTCATATCAGTATGCCAACAATGCTTAATCAAACCTCTTTTAAAGAAGATCACAACCACAGGTTAACACTTTTTCAACAAGCACTGTTTAAAAGCTGATGGTCTTTGAGACAGAAGACATCCCTTGGCCAGTTTTCCATGCCCATCTTTGCACTGGACAGTCCTGGTGTGCCATCCTGTGTCGCATGTTCGAGAACAAGAAAGCCACGGCCCCGTAACCCAGCGGGGTTGCGTGAGCTCTGAAGTTACTTTGCTGCTGCTGCTGCCACTGCTGGTGACAGAGTTAGTCATTTGCCCTTGCTTCTTTGGCACGAAGAAACTATAGCGGACATCCACTGGTTGAGTTGGATCAGTCGCAAGTATCTGCACAATCAGAACCTCTTTTGTGGCAGAGTGTCCCATTGCATGCAAGAAATCATCTTTGTGACTCCAGCCACTGTAGTTCATGACAGTCCCATTGATGTCAATGATTGTTTCTGAAGTGGAGATCATATATTTTCCATTGACAAGGTACTCACCGCTTTTCCTTTTCAGGGCCAAGTAGGCAGTGAACCTGCTCTGGTCCTTAGTCTTGAACTGCCGAACTTTGATGTGGGTTGCCCCTTCAGGGATTTTCACTACATCTGTGTAGCCCTTGCTGATTGAAGGAAAAATAGAAGAGGATTCAGTAGTTGAAATAAGCATCAAGTTTACTGAAGCACCCAATGAAGTCACTGGCATGACACATCTTGCTTCGTTTTAGTTCAGGCCCTGAATCCATCTGGCTTGAGGCTCATCTAAGATTAATTTAACCAGATTCCAGGAAATTTCTATTGCATTTATTTCAAATTGCTTAATCTTTAACTTTAGTAATGATTTTACATGAATCAGATACAAGAGAAATGAAAAATAACAAATAGCTCATATATTTCAGCAAAGGGTGGGTGATATGAAATATAATGCGTGCTTTGCTTGCCAAGGAAAAGATAATGAGATATGCATTGGTTACAGCTGTTCCTTGCTCTCTTTGCTATAATGGTGATTAAGGAAAGCATGAGCAGAGTAACAGCTGGGTAGAGGTACCTTGGGAACACTTAAAAGTAATCTTGATCTCTGAGAAAAAACTTGTTTACTTTGAAGATTAATTATCAAGTGTCTAATAAGATGTGTACTCAAATCTTTAATTTGTACCATCACAGAGTTCCTTCTGTTGCTACTTATGAAATGTCTTAACTTAGATTTAGAAAAAGATATTCAACTCTTCCACCGAAAGTGAAAAGCATTCAAAACCTGCAGGTGTGCTGGAACTTACCACTGTGTCAAGTATGTTATTTATTTTAACTTTACTGATATATGGAAAAAATCTAAAGACTATACATAGCCATAAGCTACCAGCTGAACTTTGTAGACATGTATTTTCATTTCTAAACCTGCGACAAAACCATTCCGTGAGTATCTTGTATCTGAAAAGTTTAGTGCTGAAATTTCTACAAAAAATGTATAGAGAAAATGTAATAAAAATATGTAAAAGTGAAGAGGTCTCCTTTGGGATTGTTAAAAGAACAGACTGCTAATTTTGAGACTTTTTGGCTGCATAAGTAAAGACTGCACAGACAACAGATAAAATGCTTGGGCTACTCCCCTGCTATTTCCAGCAGTTATAGGACAACAACTAAAACTTTATTGATTTAGCACCTCCACAAAGCTGATGGAATATGGTGTGAAAAACAGGGTGGGGGGGACTCTGCTTTACAGCGTGGCACAAATAGTTTTACGTAACAGTTACCAAAATAACTGTATTAGAACGTGGTTTTGAAGTTACAAAATCATTTATTCAAAACCTAGAAGCAATGCTGGAGAATTCAAGTCTTCTGCACAATGAACCACAACACTCCATGTACACAAAAACCCCCATGTTCAGTGCTTATTCTTCTCTGTCTCAACTTTTGACAGTTTGGCTTTACAACCTTTTTTAAAATGTTCTTAAGAAAAAAGTTTTGCAGAAGATTATTCTTTGACTGTTTTAAAAGAAAAAATATGAAAAAATGTTGTTATGGCAATTGTCTGCATTGGGAAATACTAGTGTCTCCTTCTACATTTAATAGCTTCCCTTTACATTTAATGTACAGATTGCTACACTTTGGTTTATATTGCACAGGAGCACTGTTATTTGTCAGCGGAAAAAAGGTAATTTTAATACAGCTGCTGCCCTTTCATGTGTAAAAATATGTTACAGGCAATTAAGATTTCAGTATTTTAATTAGTGGTTTATTTTAAAGCCAATTGCTTGCATAAAGGAATGGTCTCAAGCAATATGCCCTGCAAAAAAAAGTCATTGTCATTCCAAAATTCAATCAGTATCAAATTACCACAGGTTGACTGTTGGGGTAACTTGCAGGTCTAAATGGGGCAATTTTTTCAATGAATTGGGCTTGAATTGACATTTTATGCTAACCAGTCTCACTTCAATTAAAGGCATGATTTGAAGACTAAGTTGGTAACTTCATAGGAATAATTATAACAGAATCTCTCCATTTCCATCTGTATCTATGCCATAAAACTGGCCACACTGAAATTCATAGAGTCCCTTTTAGCATTTTTTGCTGAAGTCTGGATTCCAGTATAAGGATCATAACTGATTCACATGAGGTATATCTCTTAACTGTTGTCTTCATTTAGACACCACAGGTATTTCAGTATTTACAAACTGGAAAAGATTTGGTTTATATAATTACTAATTTGGATGGAAAGTCATATGTTTTGGCAGAGCTATTTTTGGCATCCTTAGGTGAGAAATCATTGGTTTACCAGGAAGATTAGTCATGTTTAATTTTAGCATAAATTTGCTCTCAAAGCCATTTTTGACTGCTATTAATCAGTATGTTGAAACATATAGAAATAAAAGGTCATCGCAGAAGTCAGATTTTAACTTCTGGTAGCTTTCAATACGCTATGTAAGAATTTGGAAGATATAAGACAAAATCCAGTTTACGTACATTTCAAAAGTTGGTACACTAATGCTGTCACATATACTGAGCAGACATTGTCAACTAAAAGTTGATAACTACAGCAGTCCTGTAAGGGTCTGGAATCTATGTAAATTATAATTAAAAATTTGCGATTTTGTGAATCTTAAGACTTGAAGTGGGGCGGTGGGAGGGGGAATGAGTTCAGACAGAAACCAGACTCACTTGACATTGATTTTCTGGTGCAAAGCTTACTGCTGCCCTCAAACATGGTCAGGGAAAACCGTGAGGGTGGTTCCTTTTATTTTACTTGTATTACGTTTTATTATAGTAAAAAGATGAACTTTGACAGAAAAATGTCTTAAGCATAACTGCTATAAATATTTTGACTTAAGAAAATCCATGTGGAGATTGATATACCAATGGAAATGGATATAGAAAATGCCACATTTAAGCATATGTTCACTTCTCAGAGCTCATCTAGTCATTTAAGCTCCATATATACTCAGCAGTTTGAAAAGGCATTTTTAGGGTATAATCCCTTTCAGCTATAAAGGAAGACTTCTGCAGCTGTGCTCTAGTGCTGTCTGACTCTCCCTACTAACTACACAAATAATCCATGTCACTAAATCAGGTGGGATGTCCTCATTGTCATTCACAGTTAGCTTTGATTAAACACATTCTCAGTGTGTAACTTGCTAATGCAGCATTATCTGGGCAATAGAGAGTCTCAGAGATTTCTAGATTATTCTGACCCTCCAAACTTTCTGATTCACTCCTATCTTCCCCTTTCTTTCTCCTCTGGAACCCCAAGGCACCTGACACAGCAAGGTCAGCAAGTAGCACAAGATGCTGTGCTTTATTCTATGCAGACATCCTATTAATGGAGGGCTTACCTCTTACCACTGGCAATTTGTGTCAGAAATGAACTGGGTACAGTGTTTTGCCAGTTGATTATTTGCCAGTTTTGGGGTAATGTTAAGAGGCCAGATGTAAGCAACTGGAAAGTGCAATAAAGCACAGGCAATGTATGGTTTTGGTCTATCTTCATACAAAAGTAAATTGCATTTAGAGACAAAAAGCAAGCAAACACATTGCAGCGCTAGTACTTGCAGAAGATACGTTTACTAATACCTCTTAATATTAGTAATATTAAGTAATTAGTAATCTTAATACCTCTTTTTGGTAAAGGTTCCCATGACTTTTGTACAGCTGGAATTGTCTCCTCCACACACCCCGCATTTGTCATACTGGAGCTTTGAACCGATGATGCCATCGCAACCAGTTCGAATGCATTTTCCCCGGACACACACTGAGTTACTGTAGGGTCGACATTCGGTACCATCAGTTACCTAGGCAATAAAATGACTGTCAGTTAAAACTACCATGGAAAAGACTTGCTTTTGTGCATCTGTCTGGCAAACCCTAGTTACTTATTTTTGTCACCTAGTCAGAACAGAGTGACTACCCTGACAGACCAGACTGAATTTCTCCGAGTCCCAGCACAAAAGGAGATAAAATTTAGCAGAGGTGAAAGCAATGGCAGATACTTATTCCACTGTAAGATACTAAAATGACCCTGGCTTTAATAATGTTCTCACAGCTTATTAATAATATCAGTAACAGTATTTGCAGATAACCTTGCATTTGAGCTATGTACATCTAAATGTTACCTTCATAACATTTAGAGGCAGAAAATTGCAAGTATAAGCATGGAAGACATTTCAGTTCAAATTGCATCTAATGAAATAAACTGACCACAGGTCACAGCTACACTAATTGGCTAATTATTTTATATTAATTTGCTCCATAAGAGTTACTCTGGACTCCGTTAACATAATTCTGGGTAAACTCATTATTGTACTCAGTGCTCCTTCTCCTCCAGAAAACCAGATGGCTGTCTCGGTAGAAACACCTTTATCCACTAGTGAAAGCAACCTAGTGCAGAGCACTCGAAAGAGCTGGTATTTTTCATGAATCCACATATTGTTACGTGGAAAAACTGATTTTAGAGGCCAATTCTGGTTACAATGTATAACCAGTGGATCAAATCATTCAATCTAATCACATAGTTAAATATTTGAGTCATACGATTAACTTCTTTCCCCTTGTCATCGGGAAAGATTTCACAAGATATAGGATGCTTATAAATTGGAACACAGAACCATGATTGGATATACCATTACCTTCTGAGAAAATACTACGTAATAACCAGTTCCTTTGGCTCGGCAGGTGAGCTTGCAAACGTCTCCAGGAAGTACTCCAGCGTACTTGGGGACCCATTCAACAAATGTCTTGACACCCTTTGAGTCAGACTGATAGCCATTCCTTGCTTCACACTGCTCTTGTCGAAAAGATTTAGCTGTAGAATTATTCACATCATTAGTGACTATTTCAGACCACACTGCAAATATCATTATGCCCATCTATTATTCCAATTTCTTTTTTACATAGTTTTTAAGTTACATCACTTCACCTCTTTACTTAAAACTGGCCTTCAAATCCTTCAACTGCTTTGGCTTGGAAATCTTCCCATGACATAGTAAGAATGAAAGGACTAAAGTCTGCATTACAGTTCATTTTCCAGGACTGATTTTTCTGTTAATTTGAATACCCTTTCTATATGTTTTCAGGGTGGGCATGGGGGAAGAATTATGGAATTGTATTCACGATGACTGTCTTGCCTTGGTAACACATTTTTGAGAAACTATAACGGGCCTTTGTTGTTATCTTGTAGATGATCAATATTTACTACCCACAAACATACAGGTTGGAGCACAAAGGCACTTACCATTCGCTGGGCAGGGTGTGATGTTGCAGGAGCGATAGATGGCCCTCTTGCCAGTGCAGTACCGGCCGTTATTTCTAGGAGCTGGGTTATTGCAGTGACGATAAGCAAACTGAACTCCGCCGCCGCAGGTACGGGAGCACTGTCCCCAAGGTCCCCAGGACCCCCAGTTACCATGGCTTGAAGCCTGAAATATATGGAACAGTGGGAGGTAAGGCCATCATCCAAGTGTGAATGAAAGTGCTACATTTCAAGTACACTGCTAATGTTTTTTTCAATTGAAGGTGATTCCTTGGTCACTTTCATCAGGAACAACAGGTGAGACACTGTCACTGGAGGTACAAACTTTTCATCTCCAGAAATTATATTCTGGGTGAACTTAATTAATCTTTCCGTTTGTCAAAGTCAGGATCCTGGAACCTTTTGGACAAGGGCTGTAAATTAAATTTACAGATTTAGTTTGTTTTGCAGATCATTCCCAAGAAGTCAGGAAGTTATGAATAGATCCTTGACAATCTTTCTGTAAGTCCTGAGACCTAACTTACTGAATGGACAAATCCTCCACTCTGAAGGGATGCTCACAGTTTTCCAGGAATTAAATTTTCAAGCTTCAGGAAGAAAATATTCTTCCTGAAAGTCGGCAGTGTTTTGCCTGTATCCCTCAACAGTAACATTCCAATTACATACTAAAAAACAAGGCCACTTTCAATCTGACTTCCATAAAGTCCCTTTTACTCCCACAAAAATCAGCACATTTGAGGATCACACCATTTAAAATTCCCTAGGGTCACAGCTGGTAACTTACTGAGTAGTATTTCTTCTTGGTTTTGTCAACACATTTTCCCAGGAGGCAGATCCTCCCTTTTCCACATGGTGTTCCCTCCACAGCAGGCAGCTTCTTAGTCAGACATACCATCTGACCTTGGCGAACAACTGCACACCAGAGGCGAGAGCACACATCCATACCCGGACACACTGTGTATTCAGGTCCAAATGCCAGTTTGCATTGACGAATGGCATCGTAAGTTTGTCCTGGAAGCTCCTCGGGGCCCATGATCTGCTTTCTCGGTTGGTCCAGCAAACAGTTACCTAAAAAGCAAACAAAATTATTATTACTCATTTCCTAGTTTTCTTGCAGTGCCACAAATCTGGCATTTAAGTTAGACAGACCGATAATGACAGTGAGCCTTGTTCAAAGGATGCTGACGTGACCGGAGGGCTTTCTGAGGCGTCATCAGGTTTTGGACAAAGTCATACTATTGCAAATGCATTCCCACCAAATAGCACTCCAGGTGTCAAGTTGTCTGTTTCCAAATCAAGGGTGTCAATGAATTTTACTCAGATACCATTGGACTTTCATCCTGGTTTCTTTTATTTGAATTGACTCTGAACACACTCCACTCTAGTCATCAACTTGTGATCTAAGGAGTAATCAAGTGGATGTGGTCTTCCTGGACTTCAGCAAAGCCTTTGACACAGTTTCTCACAGCATTCTGCTACGGAAACTGTGTCCTGGACAGACACACACTCTCCTGGGTGGAAAACTGGTTGGATGGCCGGGCCCAGAGAGTGGTGGTAAATGGAGTTAAATCCAGCTGGAGGCCAGTCACAAGTGGGGTTCCCCAGGGCTCAGTGCTGGGTCCAGACCTGTTCAATGTCTTCATCAATGACCTGGATGAAGATATTGAGTGCACCCTTAGCAAGTTTGCAGACGACACTAAGTTGGGTGGAAATGTGGATCTGCTGGAGGGTTGGGAGGCTCTGCAAAGGGATCTGAAGAGACTGGAC
>WAAB01016460.1:204175-287126 GCA_013389865.1 Piaya cayana | reverse complement strand
GACAAGAGGGAATGGCCTCAAGCTCTGCCAGGGGAGATTTAGGCTGGACATTAGGAAAAAAAAATTTCACAGAAAGGGTCATTGTGCATTGGAACAGGCTTCCCAGGGAGGTGGTTGATTCACCTTCCCTGGAGGTGTTTAAGGCACGGCTGGACGAGGTGCTAAGGGGCATGTTTTAGTGCTTGATAGGAATGGTTGGACTTGATGATCCGGTGGGTCTCTTCCAACCTGGTTGTTCTATGATTCTATGACTCCTGGCAAACTACACAAAGTTGTCATTTTGATGTTGAGACAGAATGTCAGAAATTATATGGTTTCTAAAGGGATGCCAGATAATCACAAAACACAGACATGCAGCCAAGGAGGTAACTAAAAAAAAAGAAGAAAACCCCAACAGATCAAAGGAAAAAAAAAAGCTACAGATCAAAACTAATGTTGGCAGTAAATCTGGACTGGGCTTTCCTTGCAAGGAATGATACTTTGGTGCTTCTGGAATTATTTTGAACAGGGACATTAAATTTACAGAAAAATACATAAATAAGAGGGGAAAAAAAGAAAAAGAAAAATAATAACATAAACAGAGAATTGAATACATGTTTTAAGATATATTACAAAGATCAAGATTTCCCTGCCACACTAAAAATAAGAATTCATATTTAGGTTCTAGAAGATCTACTGATAGAATTTTTTTTTTTAAATTATTGAAAAACTTACTTGTTGACATGCAGAACTATTTATTCAGTGTAACCTTTTTTACACTTCATGAAAGGGACACGTGGTCTGGGAAAGCTTCACTTATCCTTGGCCAAAATAACTTACCATAATTTACTTCATTTTTGGAACCTACACTAGTGTTCTTCAGTCAGATCATGGGTGAAAAGCCACTACCTATAAAATTCTCACTTTTAACACAAAATGGGACAATTTCAAGCCATGGCAATGAATTTAAACAAACCAAATACCTCATCTCTCAGTGGTTTGTGTTTTCCCTCTTGAACACACACGGCAACTGTTCTTTTCTGCCTTGAAAGACTAAGGCCAATTAGTGAAATTAGTCAAGTATTCTTCCTGCACCATCACTTACTACCAAAACCCACTCTGCCTTGTTAAACTTGTTCCATTTATGCTTTGGTCACCCTGATTTACCCTAGCCTTATCTTTAATCTGGATTATGCCAACATTTTTTAATGAAGACAAGGTGTGCCAACGCTAACTGATGAGCTGAGTGCCACGAGATAAAGATAACTGAAAGTACCCTAGCATTCAAAGCTTGTTGTAGAGTAAAATATTGGAGTCATTTTGAAGAGTAAGGAAGTACAGCTCTTTTTTTTCCGGGGGTTTCTGAAAAAGGCATAATTGACAAAAGTTGCTGTCAAAAATACACCTTGTAAAAGTTAAGAGCCATGGAATTCCTAACTTCAAGTACCTTATGATAAAGGAGGAAGCTAGTACAGTGTTAGGGCTGTGATAGGAAGGAACTAGCGTGTCAGCATTTAGTAGTATACAATACTAATATATATATACTGCAGGGTTTATCAGACTCCCAAGCGCAACCATTGTTCATTATTTTAAAACACTGTAATAACACAGAATTTTGCCATGACAAACACTGCTGCCCATCACTGAGATCTACCATAACTCACATGGGTAGAAATACAAATTCAGAGAAAAAATCCTTGCATATACTTGATTTGTCAATCATTTTAGTTAACAACTGTTTGAATATCTTTCACACATGAATAACAAACACTTTTCATGAGCTTTTATAGCAAATACAACATTTTTTTCCCCCCTTCAGAATACAGAGGAATCAGATCTGAAATTCTCCAAAATTTGCTGATACTACTTTAAGGAAACAAGTATAATATCTATAACGACAAATTCAAAACTGAACATAGGAAAGACCCCTATAGCTCCCCCACAGGGAAAAAAACCCCTAAACTTTACATTTATAGATAGTAGCAGTGGTAATCTATATTTAGATAAGTTGCAAAGAAGTACAGGTGTTTTCACCACCAGCTGGTCTGATCTACTTGTAATGGACAGAAAAGATGCAGTTAAGAAGCTGGAGAATGGTTTGCCCTGGGCCCCCTAGTTAAGAGGGCGGAGGATTTCAATTCACTACATTACATTGCAACATACAGAGCATGTGAATACTGCTGTTCCCAGTTTTTGTACTGAGTACCAAAAAACTTGTGTGTCCTGGAACAGAGCAGACAGACGTTGCAATCTGCTGACAGTGTTAAACCATTATCTCTCCTCAATGTGATGTGCAATATATCTTGTAAAAAAAAAGGCAGAATAAGGTCTGTGCAGGAAGCAGATAACGAGGATATAAATTAATTAAAGTAGAAATAGTCCTTGTTTCAGGTTCCAAGAGCACCAGGCACTCTGACTAAATACCATACATTGCAAGCAACCATACCACAACCTAGTTGTTGGCATAGGAGAGGGATTGCTAACAGTGGATAGAAATAAATGTCACTGTCTTCTAGACACTAACTCAGCCTTTTCTTCCTAAATGTCACACTGCCATGTGAGCTCATCTTTTGAATGTAAAACAAATGGTGACATCATGATGATGATGTTTATAGATCTCAGATGCCTCAGGAGACAGGGAATCAGCACCTTGATCCTCTCCAGACTTCCTGTCTGACCTTCGACAAGACATCTATATTGGTATTTATGTAGCTGTTTGTAACTATGTAATGCTAGTGTCTGCAATTCAGTCATCTGTCAGATATATCACAGGCAAATGAGATTATGGTGTAATTCAGCACCACTAATGCAACTCACGAGACCAGTCAAACAATTGATGCCATTGATTAGACCCCTCTGCATCCCAATGGGAACTTAAATACTCTGTTTGGGAAGAGCTACCTACATAGTAAATAACCACATTTTATAAGATGAATCTGTTCCCCAACATTGCTTTCCAAATTTAGAAAACAGGAACATCAGTACTTGATAAAGTGATGATAAGGAATGAAGAGAGTCAAGACTGGGATGTTTGCTGTTACAGCAGTATGGGTTGAATATCTAAATGCACGTGGGAAAATTACTTAAAGCTTTAATAAGATGTCAACTGTTCTTTTGTACTAGAATACTGTTCACAGATCCAACCTTCTGGACTTCATTCATGTTTCATTATGCTTAGCCATAAGGAGCAGCAGATGAAGCACTTTATTTATTTATACACAACTATGCCCTGTTATGGAGCTATCAACACATTGACTGCCAGGAAGAAGAAAATAAAACCAGAAGTTCCCTTCCTAAAATAATGCATTTTCTTTCAGCAGAATAATTTGAAGAAACTGCAATTTAAATCATTGACTTCCATTTTTACTTCAAAGATAATGTTTATGTTCTGTTACAACAAATTTTTGCTTTAAAATATAACTGAAAAATTATAAACTTCAAAAGAAAATGACTTAGAGAAAGTCTCTGGAGGCCTGATCTATCAAGGAAAAGAGATTCCCAAAACAATGTATATTTGAAATCATACCAATAACATCATTAATAAAATTAACTCCCAGAGGACTATGGACCTCTATGACAAGAAATTAAAATTTCCTATGAATTATTTCATCATATTAAATCACAGAATCACTACATTGGAAAAGACCTCCATGATCATTGAGACCAACCTAGCTGTATGCATACTAAAGAGAAGAAGTCAGGTCACAAAAAAGACCAAAAAAAAAAAAAAAAAAGAGAACCTTTCTACTAGCCTGCAGCAGCAGAGGAACAGAAGAGACAATGTAGTTCAGAGTTCCCTGTGCTCTTGAAGATGTCATTCATGGATGGTGAAGGGCCTCCCTTTTTTTTACCCTGGTGAACTATACTGTGCCTACTGTACCTCAGTAACTAAACTCAAAAGGGAAACTTCTCTTCATATATGGAAACTAACTTGGTAACATTAAGTCAACGTCAGGGCAGTATGGACCTTGAAACAGGACAGTGCAGATTAATGGACCAAATAAAATTAAGAGAAACTTAGTCCAGTAGAGGAAAACAGGATAAAATATTTCACAGAGCACTGAAATTAGCCAACAAGATATTTAAAAGCAAAAAACCTCTTTACATTCAGCAGACACACCATACTCTTTATCCATAAGCATTTTGGTTACCATAACAACTTGATCCATTCACTCAATTATGTCATTTTTATCTCAGCATTTTGGAATTTGAATGGTTTGTTTAAGAACTGCAGTTGCTTTGGGAGCACAAGGAAGACTTTAAAATTCATTAAAGAGTGAAGACTATGCTTTTTATTACTGCTTTTGGAAAATGAAAGTTTTGCAATTATTCTCCAAAGGTTAAATGACATATTTAACAAATATTAGTTACGTGACTTGGAAGGTAAGCTCCTGAGGCAGAAGTAATCTTTTACAACATAAAGCACAGAGATGTCTTAATTCTTCTTACAGCCCCTCTACATAAACATAATAAATACAATGACACTATAAACTTAATAAATATAATGGCATTGTAAACATAAATGTCATTGATGGTTACAAGAACACATACATTCTGCTCTGTATTCTAATACTAAATAGACCATATCGTCTGTCCACTGTAGTTTCTATGAGGAAAAAGCCATTTCCTTGGGTCCTCTGTTTAAAGTTCTCTCTGAGCTCATATCTGTGGTATTTGGGAAGACAAGACTTATTTCATGCTTTTCATGCTTTTAAAAAACACCTTTCCATGTTGCAAACCAAATCACTGCCAACATACACTCCAATCATTCTTTCTTTTCTCTTGCATTTGAAGCCTGCAAAGAGTCTTTTAGACCTTTGCCTTGTTTTGCAAGTACTTCCAAGATAGTCCTGAAGATAAACAAGGAATGAACAAGCTGGTACAAAGTGTTCTTATTGGAAAAAAAGAGACCACAGTAAAAACTAACATGTAACTGACACAAGATACATACCATGACCATCATCGAAAAATTCTGTTATAGTTGCTGACGTGCATTTGGACCAGGGTTTTGAAGCATCAATGCTAGTCAGAATGGAGGACATCAGGCGTTTATCTTCCATTGAGCCAAAGTTCTCCTCACAAAACTTGGAGTCATCATGGGAAAGACCAAGCAAGTGCCCTATATAAATGAAACAAATAATTAAAAATATTACTATCCATAACAGAGTTTATCAGATGGAGCTCAGAGTCAAGGTAAAATAAATTGTGTAATTCATATTCAAATTTTGAACAGTAGCCCAAAGCAGGCCACTTGAAACATGGTGTTTCTGCTTAAAGACAAAAAAAAAGTGACAGTTTACACCATTCTATTTATTTATTTATATATATATCTCTCAAGGAAGTAAGGCCATCAGCTGATATGTCATAGAACTGAGCTAACTGAAACCTGATGAACACTAAAGTGTCCTGTACGCATTTTAGTTTACAGCTTACTTCTTCCTGTTTTTTCCAAATCACCTTCAGCAAGAAAGACTAATATTTCACTTTTTAAAGATGTTCTTCAACTATCTAGAAGGTGTCACAATCTAAACAAAATGTATGTAAATTCTTGAAGTGCAGTCCTTGCTGAAGTGCGAGTACCCTCTACAATACATCAAACAATCTGAATAACGTCTTCAAATAGTTTCTTCCGTGTAGACAGTCTTGTTTTGTGGGAGGGAGGGTTTTTTAGTATTATATGGTTAGGGCTTTAGTTTTGTTGGGTTTTATTTTTAAATATATATATAGTATTGGATATATATACACAAGAACACAAAATAATGTGCACACAAAACAGCACATGATGGAGCCTGCAAAAATCCTCAGTGTCCAGTGGAGTTCAGTTCAGTGCTAGATAAGTTTTTATAAGAGCATTGTAAGTTCTTGTAAGAATAACATTTTCATTAGATCAATGAGACTCATCTATAGTTTCTAGGCAGTGATAACAGATTGCAGGCAACACACTTTGTTCCCTCCATAAACATCGAATTTAATTTCCATGCCCACGCTAGATATTTCACAGCTAACTTACTATCCAAGAGGTAGACTAAATGGGAACCAAAGCTGCATGGAGCTCAAGCCTCAACCTAGGCCAGGAGGTGATTAATCAGACAAGGAGGGGTAGACCAAGAGTGCTTTAATGGTAAGGCCAAAGACCATCCATCAAAACTACTGCTGAGAAATAAAACTGATGCCCTCAAACAGTGTCTGAAGAAACAAAATGTATTATTTTTTAAGAACTAAAGCCTTCTACCTAGGCTTTATTTTTTGTGTAACTGCTCCAGACGAGGTGCAAGGTGACACAAGTGAGGACACTGATGGCAGGATATCATATGCTGATATCCATAGTAATAGGCATGACGATAGTAATAACAATAATGATAATACTTATGATACAGGCTGGAAAAGGAAAAAACTAGCAAATGTTACCTATTTGCCTTATATAAACTTTCTGTTATGTTGTTTTTGCCTGCTTTGGAGGAGAAGTCAAGAGGGAAGAGATGACAGCAGTACTGACTGCTGAGCTGTATCTGAAGTTAGGAGAGCAGCTATCTGACAAGAATTCTGTGTGAAGGTTCCAGGAGATCAGAAATCAGGGGTTCTGTCCTGTGAGAGAAGCCAAGGTATCATCTTTACTTACATGCTGGATTCCTGATCTAAGGACAGAGCTACCGAAAATGCGACAAGAGGACCTTGATCTATCACGTTTAGTTGTACGAGCAATGACTGAGAACAGTCAGTCTATCTTTGCAGCTACTGAATCCGCACTGGAGGGGAGGTTGGAAGGAGAATGAAAAGGGCATTTCTCCTTTTTCCCTCTATTCCCCTGATGTGCACACATTTACCGACATCATTAAAACACAGCTACTGTTTGAATAGAAGGCCCCGTAGTATTACAAATGCTAGTAAGAAGTTATTCAAGGGACCTGGGTTAACATTGGTGAGAGTTCATACTCCTTTCCCTGTTACTACTGTTGCTAACAACTTTTGCAAAGCTATATCACAAGTACATTGTTGCAAAAACACAATGAATCAAACTTTCATATTAGAGGCACATGTTTCATATGCAAGATTTAATTTTTTCTGATAGGTAAAACCACTTTCCTTTGACAATACTTATTATATATGGCCAGATTATGCTATTTTTATTCTGCACTGAGACACAGCTGAATATCAGCATGTCAAGTTACAATCTGATATAGCATTATATAAATACTTGCTCTGAAGAGATGACAATTTGTTTTATTTAAGCCAAATGCTAGTGTTAAGTAAAATAATTAACCAGTAAATTTATTATTACAAACAGAAGTATTTCTCTGACAAATTAACTAAATAATCAGTGCATCACTTCCAACCTGTAGAGCAAACTCTGTAGAATTATGACAGGCTAAGCATTCAATGAATTAGCAGCTACTGTGTGTTCAATGAGGACTACCTCAGACTTTGCCAAAGTCCTAGGCACCAACAACATGTGTCTTCAGGAAACACAAAGATGATGTTATTTTTGGCTGCCATTCTCTACAGTGTTATTGCTAAGCTTGTAGTCATGCAAATGAACTGAATGGCATGAAGACACATCGTATGTTTGAGAAATATGAGCAGAGCTGACAGGTTAATGAACCTCAACACAGGCCTAGTGGCAATATAACTAGAACCATTTTCTGCTGACATTAATAACTCCTTGTAGCATGTTTCACCAGTGTCCTGCTAACTTAAGCAAAAATTTACTAGAGAGGGCTTTGGGCCTATCCTCTAGCTTTTGTTTACAGACCCCTCAATATGCTGCACGGCTTTCCATTTAAATTGGGACTGCACACACTATGCTCTGCAGAGCTGTTCAGAAGTTTGTTTCTTATAATTTACTTGAGTCTGTGTACTTGCATATGCATACACTACCAATCAAACAAACAGAAATATTTGAAAAAAACCTAGCCCAGCAAGCAAGAAAACATGCTAGTTAGACCTAAATCTTACTATACTATTCTTCTCTGAGACAACCTATATAATTAAAGGTTGCAGGAAGAATGCTCTTGTATTTAATGTCTCAAGACTACTCATATTTGTAAAACTGCAAGAAATTAACTCAGTGCAGCATGAGGTAATAAGGTAATGAGGTTCTGTTAGTGGAAAAGGAGTTTAATTTCTAAGTCACTGGACTTAGTACTAGACAGCTCTGGGTGAAAAACAAAAGCTGGAGAGGTGTTCTAGTAAGTTCATCACATGGCACACAATGAATTTTAAGTGTAGATTACGAACAATAGTTAGGTGCACACCAGTAATTTGAGAACTTATTTTTTTTATAGGACCATTCAGATTTAACCAAACCTCTGTGACATGAAGGTTTCAGTCTTGTAGGCTGGAATTCAAGTTTCTTTAATACCCTCTGATACTGCTCTGTAACAGTCCACCTACTTCAGATACAACTTTGCTATCTATAGAACTTCTTTCTTTTTGTATGTCTAAGTACCTCCTTGCACCAACTATATCAGTCCTGGCTTTGGAAAGGTCTCTTTGTCTTTCCTCTGTGCGTTTTCCAGCCCTGGCTCCTCCTGCAGTGCAATTAGTAACCTCAGCTTAGACTACCTACTGTCAGAGCAATGTAGTCACACCACATCACATGATGAAAATCCTATAGGCAAGTAATATGAATGGCCTTGGAGCAGACCAGGGGGTATATTGTGCTTTTGTTTGCTCCTGGCTTCCCTGCCAAAGATGGTGTGGTTTCCCCCTCTCTCTGCTCTGCGAGATGCTGCCTTTGTAGAGAATATAACTACTGAACTGTGGACTGATGTTATCTTCTCCTTTCTTTTCCCTCCTTCATACACAGAAAAAAAATATCCTTCATATATGAAACACCTTGCAGTCAATTCTTAAGCTCATCAATTTGAGTAGAGTGACTGAACATTCTTCCATAAAATGACTGCAAATTAGTCTTCCTCTCAGAAATGGTTGGACCATGTCTGTAGAGAAGTTTGGAGTAAATAAATAAAATGAATTGTTTCTCAGATGGCTATTCAGGACATTTCATCTCAAATACTTAAGCAAAAGCACAGAAAATTGAGACAGGGTTGTCTACTGGAAAGTGTCGAGCTACTAGCTTCACCTTTAATTAGAGCACAGTATAACTTCCATATCACTTTACAGTCAACTGAGGACATACCTCATTAACAGTGTCTACTTTGCCATGTTAACTCAGGCCATTGTTCCAATGCATGGTAAGAACTAAGTCACTTGGCAGACTTTAGTTTTTTGAGGAGAAGTTTCAAAAAGTATTTGTGAGTCTATTGTTCTTTTTTATTTTTTTCATAAATAGTTCTAAAATTTCAGGACAAGAAAAGAAGTAGTAATTAGCAAATAATTTCCAAAATACATAATTCTCATTGTTAGCATTTAAGCCTCTAAATTAGCCATCAATGACATTAGTGAGAATAATAGTTGTTTATAGCATTGAATATATGGATTCTAGCTCTCCACACATATTTCCTAGTTACAACAATTTGCCATTTAACTTTGTATGCACTCTTACAAACACTGCAAACGCAACTTTTGAAGAATTTTATGGAACTAAATTTCCTAATTCTTATCACAACCTAAATCTCCTTCTGTCCTAACTCTGCCTTTTAGGCATTCTGACCAGACTTAAAACTGATTAAAGCAAAGGATGAACTTCCAATGACTCCTAAAACTGGGTTTGCATTTTATTATTAAAAAAAAAAATCAAAATTCAAAATATCACAGTGGTCTGTAATCTCTAGATAGTGACTTGCTAAGGTAGGCTCTTTTTAGCACAGAAGTGAGAACAACGAAGAACTTCTACACTTCACCCTTAATCCTTTTGCAATCAGGAATTAAAGAAAGGACACTTCCCTTCCTACTTGGATCTCCCCTCATATGCATGAATGTGCTGGCATTATCACATACTGCTCAGGACATTAGGGTGGTTTCTGGCATTTACTGGTGAGGTGCTTACTTTCGTAAGAACCAAAGTGGAAAAGTTACAGGTGATCCTTCAAGTAATCCTGTACGTAAGCAGAATTCCAGAGAAAGCTTTGGGCAAAAGTGAAGACTTAAGGAATATAAATCTTATAAAGAAGGCTTTTAGAAACAATGCCCACACCATTAGCACCACACCATTTTGTACTACTACGAACTTCAAACCAGGCTATTGAAAAAAAGGAAAAAAAAAAAAAAGGCTCCTGGCAGCTGTGTAAAATGATGACTGATTGAGAACGGGTTAGTAGATCATCTGATGTTTTCTACTTAATGAAGCATCTTACTAGTGTTGACAGTTCCCACTGAGTGAAAATGACATAATATAATTTTACCAGCAGGATGGTGTTTAGTTAAGTTATGCTGTAGGAATGCACAAAATGGTAAAAGAAACAGATGGTGAGGAGGCCCGGTTTACCCTTGTGCAAGTGAAGAGGAGCTGGCCTTCCTTTAAATTGGTTCCTTCTCAAGCAGGAAAAAGACCAGCCACCTAAGTGGACCGATAGCCTTTCCTCACAGCCTTCCTCCTCCCCTTGAGGTAAGACAAAATGTGACTGCATCAGTAAACTGTTGAAAGCAGTATGAAAGCAACCTTCAGACTTTGGATTCTAGTAAATTTTTTTTAACATCATCTACAGGGTTGTTTTGGCACAGCTCAGTCTATTTAAATCCTGAAGCAAGGAATTAAGGAGTCAACAACAGTCATCAGCCCCTGGATCCCAGTTCACCTGTCTGCATTCCTGGTAGTGGATCTTGCACTGCACAAGCTTCCCTACCCCAGCAGGAAATAACACCCCCAATGGGTTCAAAATGAATTCCTACACCTTGTAGGAATAGGGTATATATTCCTAATATAAGGTGGGAATACTCCAAAGCAGTTATGGTGAATCAGCTAAAACTTACAACCTCTTTAAATATCAGGACACAGAGGTCTGCAGGTAAATGGGGAGTGCAATAGAGCCATGTTGGATGTGAGGTGAAGCACATTGAACTGTAACTGTTTTTTTCGCAGGAGTGTTGGGAAGCAAAACAGAATTTTGGATAGATGTGACTTTTAAAAAAAATATTTTGCCAGACTATCTGTAGAGATTCTCTGAGCAAACAGCATGCAAAAATTACTCTAATCTCATTTATTTTCCACTGGTATCTCAAGCATAGGAATAAAGAAAACAAAAAGCGTCCCCAGTGCACAGCAAGTAAATTCCAGCTCTTGCTACAAAACAAATCATGCCGGCTCTTGTGGAAAAGAAGCCTAACCTTCTTTGGGAATATAGGCAGATCTCTAGTGCTTGAACTGAACAGCACGTCAAAAATACACCTCTTGCACTGAATTTGACCACAGGCCACATGCAAAATGACACAGCACGCTAAAAAAATGCTGCAGGCATTGTAATTTGTTTTCTTAGAAAAGCTCAGCTCTGATGAAGCATGTGTTTTTCAGTGAGGTCATGCCTTTCACCTAATTTCCAGAGGGGATGACTGGGGTACAAAAGGTCAAGTGATTTGACCAAGGTTACCCACTGAGTCACTGGCTCTCTTGGGATCAGGATTCAGGAAGCTCGTGGCTCAACATTCCTTCGTCTAATCACCAGCCCATGTCTTCTGCACGAGCTTGTTGCTCTCTCCTTTGCTAAATAAAGATTGCATGTGGAAATTCCTTTAAAATAAAACCATTTCTTTCTGTATGTACTGTTTTTATACTTTGTGTGATTACTTGGCTACTTGCTAAGGACTGCATACTGATATCGCTCAGAAATCCCCTTGAAGTCAAGGGAATTCTACGTAAAAAGTGATGGACCTAAGCAATTATGATTAATAAAGTTTTATAAACCAGAAGTGTTTTGAATTACACAAGCCTACCAAAAACACGCATAGAATGTAAAACTCGCTATTTCTCTTTCTTCATACTTGATCTTTTCTTCCAATTTTCTTTGACTGTTACCCATCACTTACAAAAGAAAGAAGAAAAAAAAAATCACTCTCTCTTTTAAATCTTCAGCCCAGAGGCAGTTCTTAATATTTCTGGCTTAAAGAGTTCATCAGACTGAATGAAACAATAGTCTGAAGTGCAGATTCTTTTCAGGAGCAGACATAAAAAAAAAAAGCCACAATAAGACATTCAAACACCAGCCCTGCAGACTTTACACAAAACAAACTTCTGCTAAAACAGCTTGTTATAACAGACTTCTGTGGGAGATCACAGATATATCGCCTCTGTCAGACAGACAATTTGCAGGCAAGATTCTGTTCAAGCAATGTGGACTAAGCAATCAGAAACAACAATGTCCAAATAGACTCAAATAATCATTGAAAAGATGTGGTGCTGGACGTCCACACTACTTCCACTACTCTAATTAATGGGGTATGTTGAAGAGAAATATTAATTTTAATGATAAAGTGGGGCATGGTGACACTCATTTGACCATTTCAGAATAAATCGCAAAGAATATAATTCATGGTAGCTCATGGTAAATGAATGAACTCTGGGAGAGTAGATAATGGAAGAATGTGAAAAACTGTATTGTTTGCTGCCTGTTTATTGGGTAATTCTGCCTTCCTCTCTGAACTTGAAGTACTTTCTGCACAAAAACTACTCGATCACATTGATAGTATTTACCTGCCAAGGAGGAAAGTAATCCCTACTTTCTCCTGCAATCTGGAAGACAGGGCATTTAGGACACACAGTTTAAGTAGACTTTTTTTAATATCACAGAATCATTTATGTTAGAAAAGGCCCTTAAAATCCATCTGTAAACCTAGCCATGCCAAGTCCACTAAACCATGTCCCTAAAAAAAATTTTTATAATTATTTTTTCTGAACCTTTAGGCAAATTGCAGTTTCATTCTCAATTCCCTTATGGTTGCAGAGATGATGGTATTTCACTTTATATAACTGGCATTAAGTTGTTATGATTCAGAACCTGTATCAGCTTTTCAATATGTAGTGGTTGTTTAATCTAATTCTTCAAGAGCTAACACATACACAACAATCAGCACAAATCCAGGAAACCTCTGAAAACTCTAGCAATATTAGTTCTGTGTCTTAGTCACTTTCTGAAGTTGATAACTTGCCCCTCCATCTCCTCACTTCTCTGTCAGAATTACTTCACAGATGATAAGGAGGTGAAGATCCTCGATCTACTTAGACTTCAAAATGTGTAGCCAGAACATCAGGACTGGATTTTTCTACATCAATCTCCCCTTTCCATTTCTCCACTCTTCCAGACAACTGGTTCGGCTTCACTAAAAAAAGGCTTGTTTTAAACTCTGTATGTGCTGCAGGTGGAACAATTATACATTACATATAATTTATAAGTTAATAAAAATATTGTTGGGCAAGTAAAAAATTTTTACACTGAATTTTGACCAGCAACCTTCTGAACAGCTGATGGTTGTGTTTTGAACTATCAGTTACATTTTCTGCACCATTCTTGACCTCTTGTGAAGGCTTAGTTTCTTGTAAACAAAGGGGATATATTCATGAGGTCTTAATTGAAGAGCTTTTACAAGCAGACGTTTAGATAGAACCTTGAAAAAGCTTCAAAGAGAAGGATCATGCAATTTTCCTGCTCTATGTCATTACAGAACACTTGGATGAGTATACTGTCTCTCCCTTTTCTTATTTTAAGAAACCAAATCTGCCTAATTATGATTACCTGGATATTTGCCTAAACTTAATCTATCATGAAAGAAACATAATACAAAAGTCAGGCAACCTTCACCATTTTTGTTTTTGATGTGCCTATGAAATTCTGTGCCTTTGGCAACACATCCCCCTTGAAATGAAAGGCTATTAAAGATCTGTACCTATCAAGCCTGAAGCTTGACGTTATCTTCTTTGCCTTGACAGTCTTGAAAACAAAGGGCTGCATGTTCAGCAGTGAAAAACAAAAAAAAAATGACTCTAAAGAGGCCTGCAACTCAAATACAGGCTCAGGCTCTCAATAAATACTCTGAATCCACTCAGAATCCAGAAAAATGATATTTTGGTGTATTTTAGTGAACTGCCAGAATAGGTTCTCAAGGAACCAACTGAGTTCTCAAGGAACTCAGTTGGTTCCTTGAGAACCTATTCTGTTCTAAAATGTGTTTTACAAGTAGAACTATGCTCCCTAATAAAGCACTACACTTTGCTGACACTGCTTGCTATGTTTTGTCCTTAGTGATGCCACAGAATGATGGCAGGCTGAAAAATATTTGGTATTAAACATGTTATTCTCTAGTTTTAGTTTCCATACAGTGCCTTGATTTTAGGTGTTCAGCTAGCTGGTATATCTCTGGAGGAAGTTGTGATAACTTGAAGACCTTGAAAAGCCATCTTGTACATCCCTCCACCCTAGGGTAAGATCAGTGTCCCCTAAGCTGAAGCTGTTTTAGCCAGCTGGCCCCTGTGAACCTCCAGTAATGGAGATTTCACAGCCTCCCCAGGCAATTTTTTCCTGCCCTGAACTGTCCTTCTGGTTAGGCGATTTTGGCTAATGCTTAAAGTAAATCTCCCTTGCTGTAATTTAAGGGCATTACTCCTTATGCTGTCCCAGGTGGACATGGAGAATGATTTATTACATGAATTTTTGCAATGATTTTTTTAATATATGAAGACTGCTTTTATGCCCCCCTTTGGCCTTCCATTCTTTAAAGTCACATGCAAAAGATAAAACTAATGAACAGAATTTTAATTAGTTCCATGTAGCAATTTTTAAGCTATACTCTAAAAATAAAGTACTTGGAAAGAACATCAGTAAACCATATTACTCGGGAGGATAGAAGGAGTAATAGCATACCAGTGTGGTTGCACAACAGAGAAATAGGAACTTTGTGAAAGGTCAAATGAACAGTACCACTGAGCAAAAAGGCAATGCTTTCTTCTCTTAACAATAAAAAAAAATAAGAAAAAGGTTCTTCAAGGGTGATGGAGAGAATAAAGATATATATAAGTTATTAGACCCATATAACTCACTGAAGTAAACTGGAACTTTGTCAGGTTAAAGACTGCAGGAAGCATGCTTTTGTACTTAAGGACTAGATTGAAACTCAAGAGGCAAGTTTAATCCTTGGCTTTCCTCGAGACTACCTACTGATAAGATGAGCAGTAACTCCACTTATTTTCTTTTGGTCTTCCCTTTTTGTTTTCGTAGATGAGAAATCCTTTAGGATGGTGGCATGTCTGTACTGAAGCAGGTGAGCCTCCAGTGCAGGACAAGCCAAAGGCAGCAGAAACTTTTGTCTGTGACTGCATGACAAAACGTAACATGAGGCTACTAAACAATGAATTGTAATGTATTGGATATATCCCATTACAAGAGATGTAAAATGTTAACTTCAAATTGATTGTGCCTGCTGGTGATGTTGGATCACACTTACCTTTACGGGATGCACGGGCTGGCTTATAATTCAACACTAAAGACAACATCTCCAGCCCCAAATCTAGAGTATTAGATTGAGAATCTAGTTATTTTTTTCTGATGGTTATTTTAACAAGGGATTTAGGGAGAAGCAATATGCTAGTGCTGACCTATGAAAAACATTAAATAAATGTTGAGATTATGAGCAATCATAGGTTCCTTAATGATTTTGTCCAGATGTCTCTGTGAAGTAGGGAAGCGCATAAAATAAAGGAACATCATTTTTTTTACAGACAATAGGCTGATTATGACAAAGACTTGGAGATGGTCTACATACTGTGCTTAAGTTAGCTTAGATATCCCTGCAAAGCTGTGGAAGTATAGCTGAAGAAGCTGCTTAAAGTCGAAAAAGACATCCACATGCCACAACATGGAGCTTAACTGATGATTGCAGGCAAGCTACTGTTATCCAAACTGATAGCAGCATGGCTCCTGCTAAAAAATAACCCTATATGAATACACCATTAGTGGCTGGATGTCTTGATAGGCTATGATTTCAAACTACCATTTATACTACTAGCACTACTACCTTTTATTCTGAGCAGAAACTGGATTATCACATTCAAAGTTACATAGTTTCCTGCTGTTTTTTTTGTTGCATTATTCTCATTTTCTGCATTTGACATTGGAGACAAATTATTCCTGATTTTCCTGCATAGAAGTAGGACAAGATCTAGGTTCTACCTCATCAGTTTTTATATATGGATCTCCACCTCCTACTGTCAGCTAATCAGTTGTAATAAGAAACTGGTGCATCTATTTCTTTCTGTGCTCTCATTTACAGCTCTTTGGAGATTTTGCCTGTTATTCATACCCTCCCCCTGAAATAACAGTGGTCAAAGTCCATCTATTCTATCTGAAAGAAAGAAAATAAACACCTAAAACATAATGCGGTAGAAATGCTGCATCAGAGGTGGCAGGCTTTTTACTTTAGCAGGCTGCTTTTTTGCTTCCTATGTATGTATCCAACCTGAGCCCCTGGGCTGTGCATCATCCTGTTTGGTTGAACTGTAGTTCCATTTACTTTGGTTGCCTTCCAGAGAAAAAATCTGATCCTTAAAAATGGTCTTGGTTTCTCTGGAGAGGAAACAAGAGCATTCAGATCCCTTTGAAGCCAAAGTGAGCACACATAGCTATTCTTTGGATCAAGTCCATGGTAATGATGCCGCATTTGCTACACATGTACATGCAGCAAAGTTATTTTAAAAACTGCAGATGATGACTCTGATTCACTTAGCGGTTCACCTCACTCTTCCTACTGACAGAAAGGCGCATCTTAGGCTTAGAGCCCTCAGCATACCCTCTGTCTTGCAGAGCACCTCCTGTGCTGCCATGTGAACTTCACTGAAGAACTAAGCTGCTGTAAAATGAAAGCTACATCCTACCCACAGGACAGGAAGCACTTCTAAGACTTCTGAATTGTAGGAAGAATCCTGGTCTCCAAATAAAATAAAGTTTTTCCCAAAGTGCTTAACTAAAGGGTAACTATGCCATACTTTTATTTTTCATCCTTTTTTTGACCCTTAATTTAATATAAGTAGTCAAGCAATTTTAACTGTGCTTTTTTCTCAACTTCTGCTTTAGGCCACACACACAAAGACCATTCTGTGACTTGACACCCCTCCTTTCTTAAAATCTTATGGTGAGGATTAAAAAAAAGATGTTATTTTAAACAACCTCAAACTAGAGTTTTTTGTCCATTAGGGTACTTATTTATTCATTTCAATTCATGCCATTTTTACGTTGAAAATTATAGCTTTTACAGATTCCCGTAAATGTCTAGGTATGAAAATGGCTCTTTTTCAAAAATGTGTTTCTTGATCACTAAAAATAATTCACTTGTGCTTACATTTTCTTTGTGGGGGATTCAAGGTAATAGTATGTATATTTGCTGCTCATTCTGATCTTTATTGATCTGTTGGACTCGATGATCTGGTGGGTCTCTTCCAACCTGGTTATTCTATGATTCTATATTTTTCCATTTTTGATCTATCTACACATGTATTTATTGCTGATGATGAAACAGTAGTTGAGACACTACTCATCCCTTCACACACCAGGTGTATCAAAACTGGCATCACAAGAAACTTCCTCATCCAACCTCACCAATGCCCGCTAACCTCAGCAGTAAGCATCACTTCTGGATGCAAGACACAAGCAGTCCGTCTAGCAGCCTGGAATCTGAGTGACAGGCTAAGTTTGCCAACCTATCTACTTGTCCCAGATCTAGACCAGGCTTGTGATGGGTCATTCATCAGCATCCAGGGTTGATGCCACTAACATCATATGATGTAAACCTGTATTTAAGGTATTGCTGTACTTATCTCCAAATGCTCTGGATTAATGATTTTAGAGGGCTTTTTCTTTTATAATGATATCCTTGTATATTAAAAAATTTCTACTTTGGGGACTTGTTCTGCCACAACATTTTATGTTTTCATGCAACACATGATCTCCAGCCTCTACTGATTCCATTTCTTTGTGGCATCTTAAGAGCAGTAGGGTCAGGTAATCGTTGAAGGTTCAGGTCGTTGACATGTCAGCTGCTTTTTCATACTTGGTGACCTCTGGTTGCTCAGCCAGGTATATATACAGGGCACACAACTCTTTGGCTCTACCTGCTAGCTACTTGAAAATTGAACTACTGCAATGATACTCCCAAAGCAAACTTTACTTTGGTTTGGCATGAAGTATAAGGCTATTCAGGAATTGGCGCTCTCTGAAAGTTCTCCTTTCTTTGTTATTTCCTTCCAAGAATCTAAAAAAAAAAAAAATGTTCTCCAGTTTTAAACTGCTGTTCACTCACCAAGGTGAATAGCCCTCATATCAAATGTATTTCCAGTGAACCCAACTCACAAAGTATTATTAAATTAAAAATAATCAAGACGGCAGTAGTCTTTCTGAAGGAATGTATCATGACAGAGGTAATAACCCAGACTACAAACCTTCTTCTGTCACTAATTCTATCTTAAATCCTTCTGAAGAGTACATGAAGGGCTCCTACATTAAACTGCTGTCCACTGAGGTGGAAACTGAATCAGAGTTAAAAAGTCTTTTTGTCCAAACATTTATCACCTAAATACTATTTGACTAATTTCAGGATTCACATTAGAACCATATTTTACTCTAAAGATGGAATTTCCTACACTTAGGAAAAGATTACAGTTCTGATTCTTTCCTGCAAAAGTCTTCCTCTGCAGGTAATATATTGTCCCAAGGAAAAGTTTCATAACAGTAATGCATGCAAGTAGTTCAAAAAGGTGAGTTGTATTCCACTGTGTATGGACTAAATGCATGTGAATTACAACAGATGGGCCAAAAGCTTTCTCAGGAGGGACATGTATTGACATTATCTGGACAGTAGCAGCAGCCTTTGAATTTTCACTTCAACTGCTGCTTAGAAATGACACTGTCAGAAAGGAAACACCTACTGTGCGCCTTCACTTGCCTTCTGATCCCTTATTAGTTAACCCCAAAGTGCATATGTATACAGCCTTAATCCCCAAGTGAATATCTGGACCAGGGGAAATCTGGAATTAATTGCAAAGTATTTTGGTTACTAATGCAACTGTTACAAGTGTTTGATTTGGCAAGCGAACAGAAAAGGCACTGCATACCAATTTCGTGAGCCACTGTAAAAGCTGCATGGAGGCCGTCATCTTCAATCACTGCACAGCTGCGCTCAGGAGAGCATATGGTCCCAACATCTGCCATTCCCAGAGTATCACATGAATGATGCCCACATAAATCCTGCCCATGAAGGAAAAAAAAAAAAATCATTAAAATAAATTTTTATACCCACAGGTAATAACAGGTTAAAGTCACTAGTCCTTTGAAAACAGCAGAATCTGGATAAAAGCACTGATATATCCTTCTACCTGAAGATGTCAATGCAGTTTAAAAGCATGATGATCCAATGCCATCTCAGATAAAGTCAGTGGGAAAATTTTCACTGCCTTTGGATACATTCTGTAGTTAATTACTGTTACTTTGTATTTCTGCATTGCATACAGAAGCTTGAACCTTCCTTAAGTTAGATAATCAAAATATATGCTCTAGAAGTGTTTCTTCATTGACAATAAAAATAGAATATTCTCTTTATTTATGCAAGGTAAAACAAGGCACAGAGAGAAAGCTTCAGACTCCTGGTTAGCCCTTGAACCAGAGATCACCTTTCTTTTCAAAAGGCAAGTCTTGCATTTGCAATTAAAGAGATGAGATTGTTACTTTAAACTTCATGTGACACCTGTCAAGTAGTACAATGATTAATAATGTATTACCCAACGTACCAAATATTTAAGCAATTCTCAAAGGTTGCCTAAAGAGTCAGTTATACAATAGAGTGTAAAATCCCTTGATTCCTAGGCCTTGCTAGCACAAATCTTTTGATCATGTTTCCCACTTGTAGTGATGCAGTATCTCCAAAAACCATGCAGGTAGCATTAGGTTTTCCTCTTTTCATTTCAGGATGATCATGATCATGACAATGATGAAGGCAGCTTTTGTCAGGCAGCACTTTAATTATCACTAGTAACTTTTCGGTGCTTCTACTCAAGCAGAAGGAAGAGTACTAGTCTGAAAGTATGTATGCATGCTTTTTTTTTCCCCCTTCTTCTTGAGAAGGAAAAATGAGTACCATACCATTTGGAACACTCCTCGACATTTCAGTATGGTTCAATGAAAATGTAATTTTCAAGGCATGACAGTATTATCAAGTGTTAGTACCAAAATGGTCTGAGAATACCTTTCCCCCCCCTTCATTATTAAGACTTCTTCCCTTAAGATCTCCTATTATAATTAATTTCTTTCTTGAAGTCTTTCATAATTAATCTATCTGAATCACAGATATCCTGCATGAGGCTCCTGTTCACTGATTATGACAGGTTTACATTTAGCCTTATTTAAAAATGCTGAAGATCCAAATTCCACTGAAGTCGAAAAAAACCGTGCTGAGTTCACAGATACTGCTAAAGAGCATTCTCTTCACAAAAAAACAGGGAGTATATTTTTTTCCCACCAAGATGATATAAAGAAATATTCAAGCTAAAACTAAATTGTAATATTACATATATAAAGAAAGAATTTCAGTATCAGATCTTCTGGCTTCCAGGTGTCTGGGAACTCTTTTTGGTAAGCGCATTCCTGGCGCTACTTCATGTCAAAATTTAAATGCTGCAGTACCAATGAACAAAACAGTCTCACAAAAAGAGAAGGAATATATTTCAAATTTTCACAGGTAAAATCCATGGTTTGAGAACCACTGTTCTCCAGCAATGCAGATATTATGCAAAGAACTTTTGCTCTAACACCACTAGCTTCCACCCTTGATGTCCAATTAGCATTCCAGACTTTGAATCTGGCTCTACATGAGTTACTGGAAGGTACATAATAAGGATGCTCATTTTCAAGCACTTTTTCCAGTTTTATTTATGCAAATAAAATTCAAATAATTTTCAGCACCTCTGGAATAATGTTGGAAGAGGCCATAAGTGAGGTAATTTTATTATAGTGACAAATGTCTGTGGCATATTTAACAAGGAAGATACAATCTTTAAACTCCTATTATTTTTGCTTGGGTTCATAACCATTTAGCCCTTTCTGCATCACTTCTGAATCTGGCCCCGTTGTTCTAAGGGTACATTTTACACTGAGTAAATGCTATGTAAACGTATCTGTAAGTGGTTTACCTACAGCAGTGCAAGTAACAGAACTCAGAAAATGCATGTGCATAGTACCAATAAAAATACCTTTTCATGGTGATACAATTGGTCTAAATAAATGAGTGTAAGCTGTATAGGAAGTAAGATATTTATACTAGTGCAATTTGAACTGAATCCACACAAGCAGTTGAACTCAAATTCTTACACAAGTACCGAAAAGCATATAAATCAGATAGAAAGCAGGTTACTGGAGGAGGTCTAACCCAACTCAGGCAGGTAGTGCCATGGACAGCATAAAATACATTAATCCAGGCCCTATCTCTGCATGCAGATACTGTCATTTGGTCTCTTCTTATATTTGGGTGCCATTATTATGTAGATGCTTACAACAGCACTGCTCCCAGTATGGGCACAGTTGTATCAGCATACAGATTTCTCATGACAGGGCATGACTTATTTCTATTTGCATACAAGAAGCAGCTATGCCAGGCTATGAAGCTATACCAGCAGCCAAAACCAGACCTCACAATGACTCTCTGGGTTTGATGACACAAGTATAATTAAGAGAATACTATCCTTCTAAACAAGCAATCTCATAAACTTCCTAAGAGTTTCCACATCTGAAGGGATGTGCGGAGTATGGAAAATTACGACAGGGATGTTAACGGTAAGCAGCCGCTCTGACTCCTTACTGGCTAGTAATTTTAACCTCAAAATTTCCAAAGCTATGCACAGGATTGCATTATGCCACCTTCGTCAGACATCTAAAAAATATCTATGCTCGTACATAAGCACTAAAGGACATAGCAATGTTTGGTTACTTTGCATATGTTACGTGTTACTGACACTTTACCACACCACATGCCCATGTTTTCCTCAGAACTCATCACTTCATCAAACCACCATTCCTGTTTTCATCATTTCCCAGAGTATGACACATATCCACAAATCTTAACATCCCACTAGCAGCGATCAAGACAGTGCTCATGTGCATAACAGTCGTCTAGGCAAAACAAAGCAAGCTTTATGTTTTCCTTATGCAACACCTTAATTTTTGGTCAGATAAAATGAAGGGCTGTATTAGTTAAAGGTTGCTCCTAGAAAATCCCACAGCAGAAGACAGAAGATTCTGAAAATCACTTATCTGTAGAATTACCTATCTCTTCCACCACCCCACAGACAGCTGGAAAACAGCTGTCCTCATATGGTGTGAGACCAACAAACCCTATAAAGGAGAAGAGCAGAGAGTGACGACACTGTGGTCAGAAAGCAGTGGACAGTGGAACAGTAAAGCCCCATTCCCTTCAGCCAGCTCCATGACCACATCCGTGCTGCCTCTCCAGTGGTTTGAACAAGGCGGTGTGGGGAATCCTGCAGCTGCCTGCTGAATCCTATCTGAGTAAGGACCCTGGAAACATGGACAAGAAATATTTTCTGGTGTTAGCTTCTTTGTACAAAGCTGTTCTTGGAAGAATGTCTATGGGTTGCCCATCTACTGGGAGAGTAGAACATGCATCAGCTCTGCTTTGAACAGAAAGCATGCATTGAGCCTTCTGTTTTTTGTTGCGGACTTCAGCCTTCACTGACTGCACGAGAATGCATCTTTTAAGCTAAAGCTGGAACTATCAGTAATCACTTACATAGATTACTGAAGACTCAGCTCCATTATTTTCTCAAAACATTCTCATTTATTCCCTTTATTTCTCTTGCTTCTGTGTGATTTGAACTTTAATATATTTCTCTTCATAGCATCACATAGTATATAACATACACATAACTGAAGCCTATCAAGCAGCACCTCCAAGATAAATATTATGCAAATTTTTCTATCAAGCCAACACCCCATTCCCTAGCTAGATGGTCCTTCCTAACAGCATGATTTTGAGCGACATTTTTGAAAATCACACCTGTATACACTTCCACTGATTTAAAACTTAATGACAAAATTTCTTTTGACTTAAAACTCCTGTAGCTGTAACAGCCATGGATTATTTATTACCAGCATCAATAGCCATATTTTTAGTTTTCCTGGGTAGTCTTCAAAAGCAACCTCAGACTTTCATGGAGTAAAGTTTCTGGGAGTACATTAGACAGTTTTATATCTTTTGAAATTATTTTTTGTTGTTGTTCTTAAAAGCAGGCTGTTATGTAATGATGCGGTCTAAAAAAACCAGTGTGGGTCTCTTCAACTTTTCATACACTAGCTAAACCGCTTAGCAGGTGGAGACTCACATGATACTTAAAAATCAATTTCTAATGATTAGTTCGCTCCGGTGTGTGGCTTCTATTTAAAAATTTAATCACTTACTCAGATCTGTACACTTATTTAATTGCCTACAAATAGCAGCAGAAGCTTCAAAGAATAAGCGTTTCTTGATATTTCTGAAGAAGGAATGCAGAGTCTGGCCCTTGATCTGCATTACAGTAGTTTCAAATTGGAAGAATGACTAGGAAATGCATATGCTACACAGGAGGCAATAGATGTTAGGTCTCGAGCTTTGGCAAAGGAATGACTTAGGAAAACTGAGCTGTACATCATAAGACTAGGAGCTAATTAGACAGCTTATTAAAGGCCACATTTCCCTGGTGTTTCTAAATACATGAAGAGCAGCTGGCTGTTTGCCATGTATACATGACATTGTTGTGAATGAAGATAACTGCAGTGGCTCCCTGCTGGAGCAGTTAATTTATTTTACCTGAAACTCTTTGATTTGAGCAGTAGGCTTCAAAATAAGAATAAACTGTTTCGTGAAACTTGATATTACTCCAGAGCCCGTGGACTAGATCCAAAACAGGATTAAGCACTAATGCAGACAGTTTGGTGGAATGTAAGGGCAGAAGGACAAAACTGGCTCAAATGTTCTCTAGTCTTTGAGTTATCAACCCTTCACAGGGCTTGCAGATTGTGACCTTACAGGCCCCAAAGTGCCACAGTTTTACAGTCCTGAGCTGTTTAGCATTTAGCTTATCCTAAAGCTTGTTTAGGGCTGAGACACTTAATGTTTCTTTGTCTTTGTGCTTGAGGGAACCCCAGCCTACAAATGTTCTTGGATCATATGTATGAGAAACTAGCATAGCTGGTCTTTCTACTGGGCACAGCTGTGCATCATCTTCTTTTAAAGCACAGCAAGTAGCTTTTACTTCCGTGGGTTCGCTTGCTTTTCTGGTGTCTTTAAAATGGCTTATCAGTCAAAACCTTTGCCCAATAAGAAGGTAAACTAGTTTCAAATGACTTTGTGGGAAGAGGATACTTAGAAGCAAGTTCCATAGCACAATGTCTTATGGTCTACACCAGATAATGGTCTGCATGTGTCCATGTGTGCAGAGAGCTGTGCTTCCTCCTGTTGCAGCCCATTGGCTAGAGGCTTCCCTAGACCTGACTGCAGTTAGTGCTTATGGCGCTTGCTAAAGCGACTTAATTTTTGGTCCCTGTTTCTCAACCTGCTTCTGTATTTTACACTGAACAATCCTGTGATAAATTACAGAAACAGTCTTCTCTCTGTGTTTTGGGAACCTAGGCCACCTTGATGTAAGCAGTGCACTCCAGGCAGCAGCTTCAGGTCACAATTTCTCTCCTTCTCACCATATGAATCTTAAATTAGTTGCTAAACAGTGACATAGCTTTGGTCAGAGGGGTGGAAAGTTTCCTCAACACATGGAACAGCTTACAACCTACTGGTTAAGGACCTCTCCGGGGAGGTGAGTGATACAGACCTAAAATCCCTCAAGCAGAGGAAGGAATTAAACACGATTTTCTGACTTCCTGTAGCAACATTCCTACCTCAGCCCTGTGAAGGGAGGGTGGGGTTAGGTGGTATTCAGGACCCATGCATCCCCCCTCCTGCCCTCTGCCCTGCAAAGTTTATTAACATCACAGCAATGCAGAACAGGAAAACGCAGAGGAAATTAAAGTTCACCCAAGCAGAGCGTATTATGGGTATCACCCAAAGAGTGCACAATCTATGGATGTCAAAAGGAGCACAAGATTTAAGACAAAAGACCACAAAAGGTATTGAAAATAAGGCCTAACTGGTGAACAAAGTAATTACGGAATCATCTATTTTATACTGTATCACTTTAGAGAGTTTTTACAAGCAAAAATGATGGAAGGTTGCCTTGGAGGAAGCCTGATGTGAAAAGTCCTCTTCCTAAGACACCAGTGGGCCTGGCTTGTGGGGATGTCCATGTTACAGCATCAGGGAGAGGGCCTGGTTATTGTTCTGAAGCAAGGAAGGACTCCCGTCAGACACTCTGGGTTACTGCTTTGTCCACCCATGACCATATTTTGAAAGAAAAGACCAAAGCCTGGTTGCTTTTCTGGGGAACAGGAGTGGCAGTACCGGCCATACTGCCCAAAACAAAAGTCAAATATTTTCCTCCAGTAGTTTAACTTAAAAATTGAGGTTGTCTTCCTTGCAGCTTAGTACACTAAATTCAGGACTGTGATTTGGGCATTGAAATCTCAAATGTACAGAGCTGTCTGAATTCTAGATAAGGTGAAATTCAAGAAAAACTAGTGTATGGGTGATGCATACACATGAGACATTTGCTGGCTTCAGAAACTACCACTTCATCAGACTGGGTGTTTAGTCACGTTCTTACTCTTATATGGTACAAGAACCCTAAGCACTCTTCCATCATTCCAGGACACACTTCAACAAACTATTAGCGTCTAAACTGGATTAAGTTTTTATGCCCTGAATATACATATTAACAAATCTTTTTTTCCTTAAACATGTAAAGGAAATGTAGCATTATGCAAACAAGAGATTATTTAAAATATTGACAAAAAACACTTAAAGCTTTTGGACTTTGCATGGGGAGGGGAAGGGCAAACAAAGATTCAGTCATTGAACTGGTGATCAATGAACAAGGAAAAATGTATATTTTAACTTGCCTAGCCCATAGTTCCTCTGTGGGGAAAGTCCAGGCCATCTCAGCAGATTAGCATTAATCAGGCTACTTCTGCACAAATTATATCCCACTTTACTTTCCCCAGGGACATTATCTAAATATATTAGATTTACAACAGAATTGGTGAAAACACTGCAAAACTGGGAGACATACTACACTGTAACTTCTTCAGAGTAATAATAATACTAGTGAAATATATTACATTGACATTCGCTACAGTGACCTGTTTTATTAATATGTTATAATACTTGTGTGAAGATGATAATATAGAAAAGAAGGAGCTAGAGCCAAAGAAAGCATGTACTTCATGGAGTGAAATTGTCATCCACAGAGCTGAGAAAATCCAAAGCTTGCTGTTAAATTTCAACAGCACTGTCAGATTGACAGTTAAAACTAAATCACACACACAAGACCCATATAATCACTGTGTGGAAAAAGGGAAGACAGTGGCCTTTGGTTCTAACATGAACTTTTTGTTAGAGCTCGGTATGATGGTACTATCACAGATGATGCTAACAAGCACTTGGAAAACTATTTATTCTTTCTCTTCTTGCCTGTATCTACTGTGAGAATTATCTATTTTGGTTTTCACATGATTCAGAACTGGGGGGAAAGGAAGGGAACTGGATTTTGTCCAAATGCATTCAATAGTTCATTTGAAATTTAACTAAGGGTCGCTAATGAAATAGATTGCATGAATACTAGAGGATAATTGCAGAGCAGGCTAGACCTTGGAAAAGAACAGCCCGAGTTCAAGTGCAGTGTGCAAGTCACGTCAGATGTGGTTTTTTTCTACTGTGACAAATAATCTGGCAAGTATTTTGTGGCACCCACAAAAAACTGAAGACTGAAAATAACCTGTCTCCAGCTTCCAAGAACTATTCATAATAAAAAAGTCTGAAACAGACTAATTCTAAATTTGCTGTTGACTTCACTGCCATTGAGAACAGAGTGCATCTTCAGGGGAAGAGGGCTTTCTTTACAAACTCTTCCTCCTTCTTACCATATAGACACTTCTCTGCTGCCACATGTGGCAGAGGACTCACCTGGCCACCAGATGACTGAATCCTTGCACCACCACATTCCATAGAGGATGCTCTAAGGATGCATGTGGCCCAAAAATTTACAGCTCTTGTCAAGGACTCAACCACAAAGTAGCTGAACAGCAGGGAACCCATGTATTCTGTAAGGCTGTTAAGGCCAAAATGCCTTAATGAGAACTTTCACAAGACTTACAAGAAAACAATCACCTTTTGGTACTGACAAATGAGACCTCTCTCAGGCCATCATGGGTCAAAACGAGAGACTGAGGCCACTGGTAAGATATACGTCTCCTTATTAAATTTTGGGAATTTAAATAATCACTGTGGAACCCAACTACGTTTCTGCAATAGTTAGTGGTAGAAAAATTTCTGTGTCGACTGAAGGTTTTTACACAGGTGATAGTATCACCAGACTCATTACTGTGGTTTTCCTTGCAGTTACAGATTAAAAGTGGGATTCACTGCAGCTAATGGATAGTTATGCGGTGCTTACCACCACTAAGAAGCAATACAGAGCCTCAAAATCACTTTAACATGTTGTCTGTATCACCCAAAACCGAACCATGTTCATATTTATTTACTATATTTACTATGCTCTGCAGCATGATTGGTTTAAAGCTCTTATAATATGAAATACAGCTTATGACCAAAAGTGAGTAGATGTTTTAATCCACCAAATCTCCTTCTAAAGATCTTTCTGCATGGGAAGTAGTTGCCAGTACGACTGATGATGATGATGATGATAATTTGAACTGCCAGTTCTAATTTTGGAATCGGGGAGAGATGCCAGCACACTCTTAGTCTATCGATGGTTATTAATTTATGTTTAAACAAGAAATGACAACAGAAAAGGCGGAAGCAACAGTGCTGAATTCTGATAGTATTCTTCCTTTATAAGGAACTCAAGTAAAGCTGCTATCTTTTCAGAGAGCCTCTTTTAGTGTCAAAAATAACATCCAAGTAAATATCACTCCAGAATGAGGACAATTATTATATTAGAGACTCGTATGCCAACAAGCATGCATAATTTAGATTCTAACTAGACATAAACAGTTAGATACAGCTGAAGACATGCGAAGGGCTGACAAATGCTTTGCAAATATTATTCTGTTGACGCAGAAACACAAAGTTCAAGGTGGCCTCAGTTAGTAAACAAAGATGGAAAATGCACCTCACACATTTACCCCATGCCTAAAACCCAAACCATTTAGAATAAGACATCTGGATGTTCAAAAATTAGCATGACGGTATTCAGAGCCCATCAAAACATGCAGCCATGCCTTGGCGTCTAGTAGCTAAGCAATGTACTTCATACATTCAAAACATAGTTGTAAAAGTTGGATCCTCCTGCCAATTGCTGCCACTCTCATTGAAAATCTAAACTGGAAAAAATCTCTTTAGTTCAAAGTGGGGCTGTTTTCTCTGGGAAACATCTCTACTGCTTTTTCATCCTTTAACCCTTTTCATGTTGACATTCCAAGAGAAGCAAATAGATTCATGTTGACATTTAAAGTGTAAGCATATAAAAATTGTGTGGACTCTAACACACTCCCTCCAAAGAACATCATGAACACATGTAGCAAGCAACTAGAGTCTTGTTCTTACTGAATAAAAAACTGAAAGGTAATGCCAAACAATGTGCCTATGCACACAGAAAATCATTAAACCAGATTAAGATACACTGCTGAACTGCACTGGAGAGCTAATGCCGTAGTTAAATATGTTCAAATATAAACCAAGAAAATGGAAGCCTGTGGTTTTTGCTTGCAAAGTGTTTACATCCCTAAGTAACTGTGCAAGCAATACTTGAATCTTCAGAGTAGAAGGAGACCACAGGAACCGTGTCAGTTTGGTTAGTTTAGATACTACTTACATGCAAAAGAAGTAACTCTATATATGGAAGATGCATTGCTTAGGAGTGTTTGAAAGTAGATTACTGATTAGCAACGCACTCTCATTCTGGCAGGAGGGGATCCACATAAAGAATTCCAGATAAGCATCTGTAAAGCAAGTGCGCTTTAAATTCACATCCTATCTCAATCCAAATTAACTTAATAATTGATGTTAAGATTCAAAGTCTGCCACCCTAAGAGTTTCTGAACTGTAATTAATCTCAGGGAAATAAATGGGAATCTGGCAGAGGAAAACACTCTTTAGTTAAACGTGATGGATTTTTGCCCAGGCTTAATTAATAAGAAAGGAAGTTTATAGCAAAAAAGCAACAGTTTTCTGACCCAACCTAGGTAGCCTACTTTCATTCAGATCATTAATGATAAAAACCTGAAAGCATGCAGACTGGATGGATGGGCAGGCTTTAAACTGCTAAAAAAGGCTCCTGCTGTACAAGTGATGCCTGACTGACACAGAACCTAATGTTTCAACTATTTACAGCTATAAAAGCAAGCCAGGCACTTTTTTTCCCCCTTTCTGGAGCAACTCCTTCCACAAACCATCCAAAGCATCCTTTTTGGCAGGCTCCTATGATGTAGAAAAGCAGGAGAACTCAAATGAACGGAAAGTCATGCAGTTATTTTTTTCGTACTTGGGAAGAGGAAAAAAAGAAAACATCAAACCCAAACCGCTGAAGGGATACTCTTACAGAAGAACTTCATTGCATAAACTCAGCCACATGTCTACTAAAGCAATGTCCCCTAACGACCTCTGGCAATGCAATTAATTAGCAACCGGGCAGGGAGCAAGAGCACAGCTCTGCATGGTTAATACCATCTGGATCCAACCCACAGTCAACCAGGACACCCATTTTTCACTTGGGGAATGAGATTGAGACTGCAACCCCTCACCACCAGCCCAACTCATTCAACTGCTGCAGCTCTGTTTACCTGCGGTTTGCATTTACGTCCTACCCTTGAACCACAAGTGCTGCCAGCTTCCAGTGTGGCAGAGCTATTCTTGCTGGAAATAGCATCTCAGTGCACTCAAGAAGGAAGTCGCATGCACTTTTAAGGTGTTTTTCACCGTTTTCACAGGCAGGCTTGTTTGGGAAGTAATTTAGGCTAGGAAGCACTATCAGCCCTTTTTGCCTGGACCACTTTCCTGGAGAGGGAAGGGCTGTGCGTGTGAAACTTCTCACTGGGAAAGACGGAACAACATCAACTCTTGAGCAGGTAAGTTAGGTGGCCTCAGCCAAGTCACCCAGTCAGGCAAATTACCACCTCTCACCCCTTCCTGGAGTCCCAGCACTGCACCAGCAGCAATGACCCCACAGAGTAGGTCAACAGTGCTCACACAAACGCACACACAGTTCGTCGGGTTCTCAACCCATCTTCCATCCCTCGGGGCCATACGCATGGGTGCCAGACCCTGAGATGCGGTGCATCCTGACAGAACCGCCAAAGCACAAGCGAGGAGGCCACCACCATGCAAAATGGGGTGATGCAGGTGCAGGTTGGCCTCGTCGTAGCCCACTCATAGAATCATAGAATCACCAGGTTGGAAGAGATCCACTGGATCATTGAGTCCAACCATTCCTATCGAACACCAAACCATGCCCCTAAGCGCCTCGTCCACCCGTGCCTTAAACACCTCCAGGGAAGGTGACTCAACCACCTCACTGGGCAGCCTGTTAATCTGCTACACACTGAGTGCCACCGAGCTGCCGCCAAGCGGGGCGATGCCTACCTCGCGGGTGAAGAGGATGGCGGCGTCGTAGTGCTCGTCGTGGTCATCATCGAGGCGGTTGTGCTGGTGCTGCCACTTGCAGAAGTTCTTGAGAGTGGCAGCGGCGTTCCTGCTGACCTCCAGCCCCTTCTCCTTCTCGCCCAAGGCCACCACCTTCACCACGGCCAACCTGACGTGGTTCTCCAGGCTGGCGTGGGCGTAGAGCCGGGAGGCGATGGAGGCCAAGGTGAGCAGGTAGTGCTGCAGCCCCTTCCCGTACTTGCGCACCATGGACGCGTCGGCCACCAGCAGCAGCTCCACCTGCCGGGCCCGGGACACGGTTCGCCTCCTCCTCCTCCTCCTCCTCCTCTCGCCGCCGTCCTCCTCCTCTTCCTCCGCGGCCGCGGGGTCCCCGGTCTCGCAGCCGGGGCGGGCGGGCAGCGCTCGGAAGCTGAAGGGCTCGGCGCGGAAGAGATGCGGGGCGCGGTGCGGGCCCTCCCCGTAGAGCCGCGTCCCCCCGCGCCGCGCCGGCCGCACGGTGTAGCGGGCGCCGCCCACGGCGAAGAACCCGTCGAGCCCGCCGCACAGGTCGAAGACGGCGAGGGAGCGCGGGCTGCCGTCCACCGTGCCGCGGTACGAGCAGCGGCCCCCGGCCGCCCCGTCGCGCTCCAGGTCGAGGAGGAAGCGGCGGCCCGCGGCGTAGAGCACGTAGCCCGCCCGGCCGCCCCCGGCGTAGGTTCGGTCGAGGCGCCGCACGGCGCCCGCGGGGGGGGGGAGGCGGCGGGGCGGCCCGGCGGCAGGTGCGGGGGGCGGCCGGGCCGCCAGCAGCACCCACAGCAGCCCCAGCAGCATCGCCCGCCGCGAGCGGGAGCGGTAATTAGTAACGGTAATTATAGTAATAATAATAATAATCAGCGGGAGTTGGGGAAGCGGGTGGGAAGAGACCGCCGGGGGAGAGCGGAGATGTGAAGGGAAGGAGAGAACGGGGGAGAAAAGGGAAGGAGGGGGAAAAAAATCCAAAGAATAAGCCCAGGCAAACAAGGAGAAAGAAAGTTCTTCCTCCCAACCTCGAGTCGAGTGTGAGTGGGAGAGAAAAAAATGTCAACAAAAGCCGCTCGCGTGTGAACTTTGTGTTTCTCTGCAGGGAAGAGCGGGGAGCACATGGAAAGAGAGAGAGGCAAAAAAAAAAAAAACAAAAAAAACCCCCAAAACCCCAACTCACTGCTGCTGGGGAGGCAACGGGGGTGGAGAGAGAGAAAAAGGGGCAGAGGAGGCTCGGAGCCGGCAAGTAGAGAAGTTTGAGCACTTCCCACTCCTCTGCTGTAGTCACCGGCTCATCCCCAGCAGCAGCAGGGGAGGGGGCAGGTCTGCTGCGGCTCGGCACTTTCTCGGGCTCCGGTGCACTCCCTTTCCTTCTTTTGCCCCTTTTTGTTTTGAAGGGAAGGAGGAGAAGGGGAGAGAAGAAATTCAGGCATCAAAAACTGCCTCCATCGTCTCCGGTGAGATGGTTAAAAAGGAAAAAAAAAAAAAAAAGTTGCGGAAAACGACCTGGCTTTTTGTAAAAAAACCCTCCCTGTATCTTTTCTGTTGTTGTTGTTGTTGTTATCCCCAGTCTGTCGAAGTGAACAAGAGGAGAAGGGAGAGAAATGTGAAGATGAGAGGAGGTGGAACAATGAATTTATAGCGGAATGCCATCCTGCAATGGCAATTTCAACAATTCGTCACTGCAGGCTGCCTCTTAAAGGGAGAGCTTCAAAACCACCACTCCCACACTTCCTTCTCATTTAATCAGACAGAGGGAGAAACTTGAGGGGAGGGGGAAAGAGAGGGGGGAGCCGCGGGGGGAGGAGAAAAGGAGGGAGAGGGCGCAGGAGAGAGGGAGGCAGTAGCCGGGAAGAGAGGGAGGAAGCCGGGGAGGGGAGGGAGACCGGGAGGAAAAAAAAAAAATTGTTTGTGTAGGAAAAACGCAAGACTTCCCTTGGATCGCTTAAAGCCACAGAGCCAGCGGGGGTGTGAGGTGTCACCGCCGGCCGGGGACGGCGAAGCTGCTCTTACCTCGCGTCCTGCCCGCGTCCCCTGTGCCCCATGGCCGCCGCTCGCTTTCCTTGGAGGAGGCAGGTTTGGACGGCGGAGGAGGCGGCCGGGGCTTTTCCGAGAGCTCTGGGGACGCGGGGCGGCTGCTCCGGGCGAGCGGAGGGCAGGGGGGCCACCCCCGCCGTGCCCCCCGTCCCCATCCCGGCTCGTCCCCTGCCCCTGTTCCCCTTTGTCTGGCTTGGCTGCCCCCAGCCTGTCATTAAGTCCCCGCAAGCTGTCATCTAGTTTGGGCGGACTGAGATTTGCCCCCGAGGAGGAGAGAGAGCGGGGGAAGAGTTAATGCTTGCTTTGACCTTTCGAATGACTTCAGATACTTAGATCATGCCCCCGCGGGCTGACACACTCATCCGCTCACCCCGTCCCATCGTCTTCCCCCCTCCCCCGGCTTGGTGCTCTGACACCACAGAGGGCAGATGTCTGCGTTTACTTCTTCATCTGCCCTGTCTACTTTAACGCTGCCCAGGGAGTGAGAGGAGATTGGCAAACAAGCTCGCTTTCTGCCGAGATCAAGGGCTGGGAGGCAACCTGGGCTCCGGGAAGGTGACGGGAGGGGGATCCTGGAGGAATCTGATGGTGCTGGCTCCCCACCTGCGGAGAGCTACGTGACCCAGCATCACCAGATGCTTTGCCGTGCACCAAGTCAAGCACGGATGCGTGGGAAAGAAAAGTGCTTATTATCTCGTCTTTGCCCTTTGCGTCCCAAGATGGGTGCCAGGAGCAGGTACTCTCTAGCTGCAGGACTCCAAAAGGGATGTGGCTTTCCAGTCTTGTAGCCTGCAAACAGCATTTCAACCTGGACACTGTCGGCGAGGGAGCAACATGCACGTCTATAACACTTCGCAAGACTGGGACTGTGGTGCTGAGCTGTGCAGAGGATGGCAGACAGTCATCTGCATCTCTAGCTTCCAGAGACTGCTTTGGGGGTTTTTAACACATCTGTAAAGAACAGGTTAACTACTGCCATGAACGTTTCAAAATTAATGTTCTCATGTAAATGATTACATTAACATAACCCTGAGGTTATGCTTACGAAGTATTTAACTCATCAAAGTTTTGCAGGTGTTCTCTTTTTCCATTTTTGCAGAAGTGGTGATGCCTGCAACCAAAGGTTCATTTCTGCACCTCCTTGCATTTAGTTTTCTACATTTCAGTATTTTATCATCACCAAAATTCCTTGACTGGAATCAGTAAGTTCCAAAATTAAGAATTATATATCAGGAAAGATCACAAGACGTTTTTGGGGCATTGCTCCAGCACTATCTAACAGTTTAAAATTGAAACATTTTCTCAGTTCCTTTAGACTAATTATAAGACAGTAGAAAAAAAAAGAAGGCAGGACAGAGAAGGAAGTATACTTTGGTTAAAAAAAAAGGACCTGTAATTTGTCTCCCACTTTTTCTTGAAGGTCTTTTGCTTTCTTTTGAGTCTAGTGGTTATCTGTTCAGCACCACCAATATTTTTGTTGATTTCACTGGGACCTGATCAAGCCCTGGATTCACATATAATCTGAGTCCAAACTTCCAGGTACCTCTGGGAGAGGTGCTAAAGACGAGATCTGGGATAAGGGATGTTGTTTAGATAACAACCTCTGAAACTGTCATAAAAAAAGTGTTGGTATGTCTATGACAAGGCATATGGTACCTGATAAGCCAGTATGATGTTCTCCCATGCTACAGCATAATTCCAACTGTCCTGTCACATTGCCTAGAAAAAATAGGAATGTTTAGGAAGCTAAGTGGTAGTTAAATGATGCATCTCACTGCTTGTCTCTTTGGTTGTCTTTGATTTCCCTAATGACAAGAAAAGTGGGCTAAGCTTCCACAATGCCCTGTTTCACCAAGCAAGGATCTAAGCATTCCAGGAAGGTACAAATTAACCCATGCAAATTATCCCATAGGTTATTATGAAGTCTTTCCTATTTGCATTTCAAAATTGTAATAATTCATCAGTGCAATAATAGAAAGATAGGTCAGTCATGCCTCATACAACAAGAGGAACCCTATTCTAGTCTGAGAGTCTTGAAGCATACGGATAAATCACTTAATCAAATTGTCCTATTTTTCCTCCCAGTTTTGCCCTTTTGGCCTCTTTTTACAGTTACAGCATTGCCTTTGAACAAGAAAGCCTGTTAGCATGTCCCATGCTGTGGATGGCATGCTCTCTATCCTTGTCAAACAGTTTTGACCTGGAAATCTCAAAGCTGAACTTTCCAATCTCAGAGATAGAGAACCACAAATCCTGAATTAACTTTAAGACACAACACAATTTTTTCACACGTTGGACTAAATTTAATCCTGATGTGAAAAGACACAGTCCTCTTGAGACTTTGAGACCTGCAAGCTGCTTTCATTAAGGTTATATTTCACCCCCTGGGTTTGTCCATGAAACCCTTCAAGTAACAGCCTTGATACCAGGCAATTCTTTACTATATACTATTTTAGCCACGTAAGAAATAGTGCTTTAAGCATTATAAATACTCATGTGAAGGAATAGTACAATAGAGATGGAGATGCCAACAAAGTTGCTAATAATTTTATACATTTGTCCTTCAGACTGTCTTACAGAAGGGTCCTGTTTTACATCACCTCTTTTTCAATTCTCAGTAGCAGTGCTAGGAAATAGACCATGAATCCTACATGTCAACGAATTAGTCCATTGTCTGCCTAAGAGCCCCTGATAATCAAGACCTATCTGAGATTTCTTACCCAACACACTGGATCTTTCACTGTTAGCTTAACTCTTCCTCTTTGGGAATTAAAGAAAATCCTGTTTAGTTTTTACTGTTCTGGTACTAAGAATATCTGCCATTTCTATGTAATTGCACAGAGGCGATAGGATTTATTATTGGAGATGTTTTTTTTCCATAACATTAGAGTTAGATCCAACCAAATCCAAGCAAATTTCCTGCTCAGCTTGTTCTAAAGCAGTATCAACCATACAGCATTTAATAGACTTGTGATCAACACAGGCCTATGGGAACCAGACCCACATTTGCCTTATTTCTTATTCAGGAAGCTACCTGTAGCACACACTTCTTACTGTGAGACAGCTTTGTCTCTCTTGAGAATCAAAAGTCTCTGTGAACCTGCATATTTTCAATATGCATACCAGGAAGATCAAGCTTGTCTGCAACAGGAGCTTTGAATCTTTATCCCCAGAAAACTATTGGTGATACTTTGCTGCCTCTCAATCCACCATGGTTTATTGGTCTTGTCAGCAGTTTTAACAATCTAAACATTATGATTATAATGTTCAAGTCTATTAGTTTTAAAGCTTTCCTATGTTGATGCATTAAAACCACTGAAGACATATATTTCTAAAGTGTTCATTATTAAATAAAATACTTATTATATCTCATTTTGCAAAGAACTCTTAACAGATGAATACTTTTGGTTAGTGTTCTGGGAAGGACTAGATGTAATGGCATTTGGAACAAGTTATACAGCCTTTGACCTCTACTCTAGGACAGTGGCATAGTCAACAATGTCCCTTATTTGGAATATATGTCTTTACATGGCTTGAATGCTATGAAAATCCATTCAGATGGAGACCTCTTGGCTGTTGTTTTGACTGACTCTAACTTGCTAGTTGATATTGAAATGGGTTTGTGGTTGATAAATAAGCCAGCATCACCATTTTTGGTGTGTCTTTCTTGCCAGTCTTACCAGATGTGTTTGGAACTGAGTGCTTCTAGAGACTGAGCTAACTTCATCGTTCTCATATTGCATGTGGCAAAGGCAGTAGTGGGAAGCTTGCTGTGTGCTGCACATTCTCTCATTTCCATGGCTGGCATTTCCTTCACACACAGCTGGCATGTATAAGGAGTCTAGTCCAAGGTTTTTGTAGGCCCTAGAATATTTATTTAAAGTTCAAGTAACGTCTACTGCAGAAAATCCAAACAATTAAAAAGTGAAAGCACAGGCTGGTGTTCCTTAGTGTGTGAGTTCCTGGATGGCATTAGTCAGGTTGTACCTTCATACGTGGACAAGCCACCACTGCGTATGACCAGCACCTGTAGTTGGGGTGATCAGCCAGTTTTAGAAAATAATTTCTTCAGTTACAATACAATCATGAAGTTAAAGTAGTCATATTTGCTAAGAAATGTAAGTATTTTTGGTGTGAAGCACTGTAACTTCAATGCAAAATGTTTTACTTGCTTCTTTATGGTCAATGACATCTTCAACTACAGCCGTGTGGGAATGAAGGAGACGCCTTTGGCTTAGGGTTTATGTTTTTATAAGTGGCATGTGTAAGTAATGTATCAAGTATATAACAGTTCCAGCAGGCTGAAAATTTTACATTTGACATCAGCTTCATTTTTCTGTAAGAGCTAAGGAGGCAGCCATAAAGGGTGTAGTGTTAAAGCTGGATTGATCACTGTTTAAATAGCTGTATTGTTTTAGTGTAACAACACAAGAATATTGTGAATTTGTGGGTACCGTATCAAATTAAAATAGGGAACTCTCTGAGGCCTGGCTAGAAATCAAATTGTTAGGGTATCCACTTATGGAGGAGGAAAAGAGATTCTGCAAGATTAATCATATGTAAAAATATGTCACATAGTAAAAAGTATAGCTCATGCCTGCATACCAGGATCCAAGGGAGGGGTGAGTTTGCTGATCAAAACAACCTATAACATTGTCCAGTCAGGAGGTAAAGGAGGCGCAAATGGCAAATTATATTTCCTAGGTATTGACCTAGAGAATAGACTGGAATGGGGTCCTCAGTTTCCTACAACTGTTGCAAGAAAATAAACTCACATAAACCATAATATAAATGAGTAATTGCGACCATTGAACCTACTATGAATTTTGTTTAAAAACACATGTTGGGTGGAGGCAGCGTTCTGCAGGAAGTATTAGATGTTAGCATAGTAAGTATCAGACCTTTATCCTTTTATTTCTGAACAGCAGCAAGATAATCAGAGGAAGGGTAAGTTGTTAAACTTTCCTTTAAAAAAAAGTGACACTGGTTATAAAAATACATTTTCAGAGTGTAAGTTATATGTATGATGTATTCTACAGCTGTTCTTACTGAAGACTAGAAGGCCTGAAAAAACTCTGGAGTCTAGTTTGTATGAGGAGCAGCAGACATTTAATTAATCTCAGTCCTAGAATTTTACAGCCAGTATGTGGTCTCTGAACATCTCTGCTCTAGTTAGCAGAACATCTGTAGTAGAAAACCAGAACTTGAATAAATTCAAGGATTCTTCTACCCCTCCAAACTGTTCTGCTTTTTATCATTATTTCTTTAAATATTTTCCCAAAGATTTGTATGTTCAACTTCTCCCTGTCCTCTCAGCTCCATTCATGAATCTACCCTTTCAGGCTATATGCCTTGAAATTTTTAATAAGCCACATCAAAAAAACCCCATCCTAATTCAATACTGATTTAGCAGGCAAATAGCCTCACCTCACTTCTACCAAAATCTTTTTTGTTCTTTTTTTGCGCATAGGCCTGTATCTAGTTCCTGCATATATTCTCAGATAGGTGGATCTGAAATACTGGGGCAAATATAATAAAATAAATGTCTCAAATGTTCTTTTTTTTTTTTAGTCAGGTTCTCAGTTGATGCAAATTTTGATAGCTCCATGTGCACAAACTGTTAGAGGCATAGCTTTATGAATTTACACATCTATAAATGATATTCCAGTACTGTAGGTGGAATATCTTTTTCCATGTCATCTGAGGCATAAACCAGAAAATGTACTTCTCTAGACTTCAAAGTTAAAACTGTAAGAGTGATTAAAGAGAAATTTAAAAGAAACATTCACTTGCCAGATCTCACCTGGCATTAATACACACACTACACCACTTAAGATATCAAGTTCTGATTACCATGTGCACAGGTTTTTCCATTTGAATCCTGGTTGCCCTGAAACTCAGGGAGAGAGAGCTCTGCAGGTCTTCTGAGGCAGAAGCTGGGGTGAATGCTGTCGAGTGGCACCACTGCTGGACACAAAGCTTTATCTGGCTTGTCTTCACTTGAAATAGAAATCTCTGACATGAAAGGCACACGTGGAGACCCTGCAACTTGCTCTCCCCACAGATAATTCTGTAACGTTAATATGCAAGCAGGAGTATTTTGTGAGGACTTTTTAATCCTGTGCATTGTCTAAGAAGACATGTAGGTCTGCACAGGGTGCGTGTAGGGTAAGACCATGAATTTGCTTTTGGACTCTCCCTATCATCTCTCCTTATTGTGCTTTGGCTTGCACCAGGTAGGGATTATGGACCACACAAACAGGATTCCTTTGGAATGAAACTAAACCAGAAGATATGCCCCCATGGGTATTTAAGACACAGGACCAGACTAGAGCTAGACTTAAATCAACCTAAAGGTGTCCTGAGTCACTGTCACATCTTTAGCATCAATTGTTCTGCTGTCCATATCACCTCCTATTCAGCTATGCTACTTGCTAGAGTTGACAGTTACTACTGTTGTAGAACCTCAGGACACAAATGGGCTGCAATGTCAGCTGTAGGCTATGCAACATTCCTTTTCAGATGCAAATGTTTTAAACATTTTTGTAGGCTAGGATGATTTCTGAAGAAATGATAAGAGAATGCATGTAAGACAGGGAGGTCATTTTCTAAATATATTTTACTGTCTTTAATAGTGAAAAGCATGCATTTTAATGTTAGCGCATACTTTGTAACGCATGCACTTCCGTCAAAAAGGCCAGGAGGTCTGTGTAACACTTAAATGCTATGTTAGTCTTATTTTAAGGGCTTAAATGGATTTCAAATGGTGCGTAAGGCTTATGCTGGCCTTGGGCATAAGGGCACAATTCACCCTGAAAGAAGAGGCCAAACATAAGTCTCATCACAGCTGCAATATTCATTTCTGGAATGCACCCAGCAGGTCTTACCCAAGCCACTACAGTCAGGCAGTTTGAGTTTTTCCAGTTCCTAATGATTACACAGTATCCTGGAGTCGGTTGGATTATTTCCACCACGAGTGAAACTCTTTGTATTTAATATCCCCCTAAAATAAAAGTGGTATAAGAGAGGGGCCTCAGGCTTTTTCTTCTTTTATTGCTCTCATTGAAAAGGTTTAGCCCACAGAGATTGGAGCACTGGGCAAAACTACAAAATATGCAGTACATCCTGTTACACCAACATAGGCAGATCCTCTCCCATAACAACCAGACTGGTACAATGGAAGACTTTGTCTAGTTTTCCTGACCATACAGTACTACAGCGTGTATGGCATTTCATTATGGTTTCCATTTCAGGGAGTTAAATGGTCGAAATCTCTAAGTATCAATATCTCTATTTTCACCATTGTTCTGAGAGGGGGTGTGTTTAAAAGGAATGGGTAAGTCTCACTGGAGCTCTATAACATGATACTGCAGTGCACCACAGGAAATTATTTCCCTCTTTCCTGGACACCCAGAATATCATCAAATGAGTCTTGAAAATTTTCAGCACCCATGTAGCATAGACATTTGCAAAGACATAAACAAATGAAGTGCCTAGCAAATACAACATATGGACAGAGCAGAGAACAGCTTGATCTTAAGCTGATCTGATCAACTGGTCTTTTCAAAATCCATCAATGGTGATCTTCAGTGGGAGAAAAACTAGACCAGGTCCAGTAGGCGACAATGCTGTGCATCGTGCTACAAATTGCCATTCCTATCTCATGTGACCTGAAATAGATTTACAAAGCAATATACAAAATCCACACACCCGTGGAGGCAGCCTACTTTTAAAAGTATTAGGAAAACAGGACGAGAAACCTGTAAACAAACCCAAACTTTAGCTTTCCTATGTAGTCTCAGTGACAGAGATTTCATCATAGCCTCAAAGCTGTTTCCCAGTTTGCCTACCCTCTCTCAGTACCCTTTAATTTCTCTGCTCCCTTGCCTGTAATATTTTCAGGGTTTTCTTCTCCCAAGAGGACATTTTGAAATGTGCATGTTGTGGCATAGATCATAACCACACTAGGCAACCTCCCTGATGTTTGTTGGATTTTATGTTCTCCAATATGAAATGAAAAATGTGTGTTCTCAAGCCCTTACCAATGAACAGCATGACTTTCCATGGTTCATAGAAAATCACCCATCCCCTGTGTAGAAAAACCATTCTCCTTTGCATAGAGCAGGAGTTCCCTACTTCAAAACACGGAAAACATGTGGTGACATGTTTTAAAAGAAAACATAAAACAATGTCCCACCCATGACCCTTCCCAACAAAACCCCAATGTTTTCATGCTGAAAAACTGGCCACTGCAATCACCTGGTGTACCACAAGGTTCCAGCTGCTGTTGTGTGAGGAAGAATGAGTATTAGCACTGTGTTTACGTTTGGCAGCTGTAAGTCAGCCTGTTGCCAGCCTTGCCACCCTCTTCTTTGGTCACTGACTTATGCTCAAGGCAAGGGGAAGGCAGAAGGACATTAAGGGGTAGTTTGTGCTTGAGTGTCTTCTCTTGCTGTGACTGGGAAGCTCTTGAACCTGAGCCTCTAGGTGTATGTGCAGGACTCTGCACATAAAGTTTGGAGTCAGTGTACATTTGGACTCAAGAAGTAACTTGTGTTCAAATACAAAATACTCAGCTTAACCCACCTGAGTCATTAAACTCAAGGTTTTGATATTTTGAGGGAAGAAATGGCAGTGTTTTTTAAGGTGTTCCAATGCTTATTAACCGTGTTAAAAAAGTCGCCTCTGACTTCTGATCTGAATTTATTTAGCTGCAATGCCCAGCCATCACACCTTGTTAAAATTTTGGCTCCTAGCCTGAAGAATCTGTTGCTTCTTTTCCCTAGTTAGTAAAGCTATAGATAATAGCAATGACAGTCTAGCATTCTCATTGGGAGGCCAAAATGCATTAAGTATTTGTGCCTATGCATATATTGCATGTATATGCATATATAAATACCTCTAATTATTTCTGTCAATCTCAGGGTCCTTGTCTTAGCCTCCTTCAATTTATCAAAATCCTCTTTAAGCTGTGGGTATTGCAGCTGGACAGAAAACACCGCTCATGGCAGAGCTAAATACATGTATGATTTGACTTGCCGTAACTCTGTTGGACAGAATGCCACTCCAGAAACTCACATTAGCTGATTAACGGCAGCAGCTTCTCCCTTTGCTTTGCTGACTTTTTGGAGAGAATGTTACTCTTCTAAGGTCATGGTTTACAATCTTTATTTGCAGATGTACTTGTCTGCTAAATATTTACTCTTCAGGATTTTAAATCCTTCTTGTAAGTGTCCAGCCTATTTTAAAGCTTAGACTGGCCTGCAAACTTGTTTTATGATTTTATGATTTTATGGCTACTTCCAGGTCATGATAAAAATATTAGATTACATTGTGCCAAGAATTGTGTTCTTTGGTATGCAGCAGCAAAGTTGCTTGATAATGAGTGCTTCTTTTCAGTCACGTGTTAAGGTCTATCCGTTTCCAATGAAGTCAACGTTTGCTGCATATTTTCTATGCCTAGGCAAATCCACATCAACCGCACTGAACAACTACACTGTAATAAGACTGAATAATAGTTCTCTGTCGTATAGTCACTTCCTTCTTCTTATCCGCTGTCTGCTGGAGTGTTTGTCATTCAGGCCCAGGGATGCCATCTAGAACATCAACTAGGGTCCCACAGAATGAAGTCAAGCTTCCTGAGTGGCACTGACAAAGACGTGACCTCATTCCAGCTCTGTTTTGTCTGCCTGTACACATTTCTACTTACAGAGCTCAGATAGCACCTCCCTCCCACACTTCAAAGAGGCAGAAACCCCCTGTCTTTTCCTGTTAGCATTTTTTTAAGAACTCTTGGTAAATTCTCATTGCAAATTATTTTTCCTCTTACTTAGAACATCTGTCTACACTTTTTTTTGGTTGATCTTTAATTCATCCTTCCACTCATTCATCCAGTTCAGACCAATTTCTAGTGAAGATCAGTGTAGCAGTCCCACTTACTGTTAGTTTTAAGTATTAAACAGAAAACATTTAGTGGGTGAGGAAAATCTGCATATCCTTGACAAAAAATATATTATTGTGCACAATTTGTACATTTCCTTGGGAGGTAGAGGCTGAGTAAGGCCCTGTATTCTGCTAGGGTTGGTTTTTTTTTAATCTGTATGTTCAATTGCAGTGGTATGGAGTAGATCCCATTATAACTGACCAAGGAATTATGGTGCAACAAAGTCTTACTCCCAGTTTGCACATGAGGAAATTAATAACTGCACAAAATGCAAGACAATGGTATATCATACTGTCAGCTCTCTATAGTATAACCTTCATGGACATTTTTCCCCTCTCATTTAGCTAAACCTGTTTTAACAAGCACCTGGAATGGTTTGGCTCAGATGTTCCTGTTGCTCCTGCTCTGTAAACCCAGAGTGACTCCTTTACATATTTCTCTTTAAGCAGTGACTTGCACAGGGCACAGGCAAAATTCCAAAACAAAACAAGTAGGCAGTGTGGGTCTGTGAAAGCCACATGAAGTTGGAGCTCTGATGTCTTTCATTATATTGTGGCGTGGGTACCCTTCATTCACATGATCTGATGAATTTTAAGAAGCTCTGCCATTATTTTGAATTACTTTTTCTGCAGGTTTGAAAGCACTGTGTATGCACATATATTTGCCTATACATGGTGGGGATTTTATTTTCTAATGGCAGAAAGCAAAACAATTTCATCTTCCAGCATCTTCACTTACAGTTTGTTAGGCTACCAGGGAAACAGTAGGAGAGTTACTGGTCAATAGCTCTTAGAGTAAAAGTTAGTAATGTTTCCCAGTAGTAAATGTTGTGGCAAAGACATGAATTCCTTTCAAGTTCTTAATCGGATTTTTTTTTTTTCCCTTCAACCCATTCCTCAGATCTGGGGAATTCCAAAAAGAAGGGTTTTCATACTGAAACCAAACCCATCTATATTGTTCATGGAACCGTAAAACTGTCGTTTTAACAGTGTGTAATTCAGAGAACTCAGCCACCCACACGCTAGCTGTAACCACAAGAGGCAACACTTCAGAGCATCCTATCTGAGAATCCATCTATATGGACATTTCAGACAGACCTGAGGCTTCTTTGCTTATGTTTCGAACTGCCTGGATATGAGCCAGCTCTAACTTAGAAGTCCTGCAGACATGTTAGCTCAGTTCTATGTTTGAGCTAATATCAAAGTCCTTGCAATCTTCTGGACTAAGGTGATGCCTTGTAGGTAAACCACAGTCCTCAGGTGATTCAGAGGTGTGTTGCCTCCATGGATGTCAGAAGAAAATCATGTAAATGAGTATGTGTTTTTCTGCTTTCTGTTATGCATGTGGTATAACAATTGCTCTTGCCCAACAGATTTTTCTGCAAAAGTGATGTTTAATCTACAGCCAGTTTCAGGGAGCCTGCTTGCACCCAGCATCCTTCTCTATGAGCATGAAGCAGTTCACTGACAACCCCCACCTCTAGCTCATCTTTCTCTTTCTTCCTTTGTACCCACTCAGGTCTGGCCAAAATCCAGTCCTCAGCCAAAGCCTGTAAGACTCCTTTCCTACTGCACATACTTTACAGATAAAAAAGGCAAGACTTGCATCAGAAGAAAAACAACCAGAAACCCCCTGCCTGCAGTCACGTGTCACACCCAGAAACAATATCAAGAGCTCTTGGCTCTCAGTCTGGGCAGACAACAAGTTTGCACCTGATTCATTTGGAAGCAAAATCTTTACAGGAAAAGGCATCCGGTCCAAAATATAGCGTCAATTACATTGTTTAGTTTAGCTGAATCCCATGCTTTTGCATTTTCATCCCTCAATCCTCCCTACCAGAGAAGCAAATCTCCAGTAATTTGAACACATGTATGCTCTTCACTAACTCCCAACACTGGTAACTTGTTCCATATTCTCAGTACCATTTTCATTAAACAGTTGTACCATGTTTCCTCCTTGCTCCAAATGCAGAGAAACAGATGGGTAAACAAAGCAAAGAAAGGCTATATCTCACTGCACTTTACTTTTTTTGCTTTAAATCTATGCAAACTTTGGAACTAATTAAGTAATTTTAAAATAAGGAAAATTCCTGTCAAAGCTTTTTTTACTTCTTCAAACAAAATGAAACAGGGAAGAATTCTGTATTGCAGCATGTAAATTGATGTGGAGATAAGAGAGGCTTTGTTTTGTTTGAGACTCAGAGAAATACTTTAGGTAAAGTTCCTTGTTGTTGGCATCCTACTTACCTTACTGAAATGCAATTCAAAGTCATAATTTACCAACTTTTTTTTACAATGCTTTTACAGAAGTAGGAGGAAAGTGATGGTGGGAAGTCTTTCTATGGGAGGTTTGCTGAATGATTATGAAAATTTTGTTTCACTTCAAAAGCAGTGCAGAATTACTGCTCTGTTGTTTTTTTTGTTCTAAAAAGTCAGAACCTTGAGGACTGTCTTTCACGTTATGTTGATATTCTGTCTATATACCCTAGACAAATCCACCCAGATACGAAAAATGTAAGTAATGAAAGGGTGTACTACAGAAGGTTGTTGCGTAGTGTTTTAATCTGGGGCTGAGACAAGTGGTATTTTACTAAGGCAACAGTGCTTAATAATTGTTAACAGTATCTAGTGACTGTGAATGTTCAACCTGTGTTACTTTGCTTTCTGTTTTCCCTCTGACTGCCTCCACTAAAGAAGGCAAGATAACCCTTCCAAAAGGCTGGGAGATCTTTGTGACCTTTCAATGCATTTGTTATACTCTGACCTTTCCAGCTCTTCAACCTCCATCTAGCACCTGTTTTCTTAAGATTTTACTGATAGGTGCTGCCTCTGGATTCCTTTTTCTTTCTGTCAGAGGCATATAGTACCCTCTGCTCAGGCAGCACAGGTAGCACGGCATCCTGCACACCTGTCTGTGTAGGTTGACTGGTTCTTTCCCCCTCTCTGTGATCTCAGTCTCCAGCAGTGTCCCTCAGGGAAGCACACGTTTGACTTGTTGAAGTAGCTGGAAAGCCTTTACTGCTGTAGAGGGAAAAGGGATGTGATGGGACCTACTTGTTGTTGGAAAGCAGATCAGTTTCTGAAAAATAACAAAATGAAGAAGTTGCCTTCAGCTTGACGGCTACAGCTTATTTGTTTTTCTCAAGGTTTGGGACATTTTCTTGTTGTTTATCTTGACAACAGCAAAAGTTCCTTGATTAAAAATAGACTAGGTACCTGGAAAGGCTAATTTATGCTTCCAAAGATTTAGGAGACTGCAGCTCTTGATCAGAGGTTTTCTGGAAACCAGATAAATCTCCAAGCTGAAGGCCCATAGAAAAGTTGTCTTGAAATATCCGGCGCCTCCCAAATATACATAAAAATATGTAGTCATTCTGGTTTTAGCACTGTGCTTCGTAAATAAGCATTTTTAAAGGCTAGCTTTTTATACCCTGCCACTGCTATGCTTTTTTATTGCCAAATTCTCCACTTCTTCTCTAGTCATGAAGCAGTCACAGCAGGAAGCTAAATGAATTCACTAGATAAATATGAAATCAGGCTTATAACAAGTGAAATTCTTCATAAAGGGACCAGGCAAGGAGCCTGGACAGCCTCTATTCCTGCAATGTCCTCTTTGTCACAGGACTGGAGACCCTTGAAGTCATTAGTTACATTTCACTGCAACACAGGGAAGTTCATTTTACTCTTCTTTCCAAGCCAAGCAGCTGAGAAAAACTGATATTGTAACCTCAGGTGTCATGGCTGGAGTCACCTGGAGAGCCTGGGCTGGAGGAACAAACCCCTGAAGCCTAGGTGAGTCCAGGCAGGAAGCTGTTTTCATTTCAAGAGGGACAGAAAGTCACCTCTGTGAATAACCAAGGACAAATATATCAGACTGACCTGGGAAAACAGCGACTCCCAATATAATAAGTTGTTTCCTCTGAGACCTATTGATGGCCTGTAAAACAACAGAAGACTGGGCTGCAGTCCCAGACACGGCAGGTGTGAGAGCTGGGAGGGCTATCCTTGAGGCTGGGGCTGATTAGGAACTGTCTTGGCCTCTCTACCTCCTCCAACCACCCTGCTTGTTGCACAGTCCCTGCCACATCCCAGGTGCAGATGCAGGGCAGCTGCCTGTCAGTAAGAAGGGGGCAATGTTGATGCCTCTAAGGACCTTCTGCCCCCTCCTTAACCACTGATCACACTTTCAGTTGCTTAATTCAGTTCAGGACTTTGTTCTCCTCTCTTTTTTGCCATATTTAGAGTCAGGTTTTTTGTCCTTTGGCTTGCAGATTAATTGATGATCAAAGCATCCATAAAAAAGGGAGCAGACAGGTGTGTGTCTTGTCAGCTGGATGTCATAGCTGAACAATGGTACCATGAGAGGCCTCACAATTAACAGAAATGAGGAATTTTCAGAACTCAGACACTCTTTTTTCTTGTTTTAGTTCTTGCATTTACTCAGGATGTGTTGAATGTGGTAGACCCATATCCAAACTCCATAAGTATCCAGACTTTCAATGAGCTGGAGTTGGAGTACCTACAAAATATCAAAATGAAAGGTTTTGGGAAATGGCGGCAGCAAAACCTCCTCAAGTTCTCACACTCATATTCCAGATGAATGCCTGAGGCCTTTCTGGAAATCCTAAATGCCACTGAAAGTCACTGAGAAATGGCTATGGAGTTTTATAAAACCTCAAATAATTTAGGAATAGGTTTAGTAATCCCTTGGAGTGAATGCTTTGGAAAATCCCAGCAATATGTATTTATCATTCCAAATCAGAGATGATTGTGGAAAACCTGTGAAAAGGCAAGTCTTTTTAGTTGTCCTGGAAGACCTCAGCTAGCTTATTTTATCTTCTCCCCCTTCATCTCTACCTCAATTTGTTCTCAAATCTTTGAACAACGGAACTCATTGATACCCAACCAATTCAACAACAGTGTTCTTACATACGAAATTACACATCTGAAATAATGTGCCTTTTGAGTCTATTAATATTGCTGCTATGATATTGAGAAAGTTCTATTTTATGAATTTGATATTAGAACTATGCTGACAGATCTACAGCTTTGCCTAGTAACAGTACTTGAAAAAGTGAGATTTCGCTAAGCCTTGCTTTTACAGGACACAATTTTATTTTTATCATTCTGTTTGCCTAAACAAAAGCAAACTTGCCTTGCATAATTTTTCCTTTACTGATGTTAGTTGTACAAATATTTACTGACTCACCTAAGCCAAGGTTTCAACTAAAATAGTTTTTATCCAGCTGAATAAGGTAATTTAAAAGGTCATATACCATTTAAAATAAGAATTTTCACAGACTTCAAAACATAAGTTTTACTTTTTGTGACAGGGAGGGTAATTTGCTGCATTCAGACTTGAAATGTGCTTAATCTTATAATGCAGTAAATAAATTTGTTTTGCTACCTATTAATTCAAACTCAGTTGAAATGGCATTGATATATGATCAGCCTGTTTAAAGTCCCATTCTGCTGGTTTTGTTCAGAGTAAAATGATGAATAAAATGTCTCTAAAAGGTGTTTTGTCTAGGCTGACATTACAAAACAAATGTTATGGGGTTTTGTTCATTTGTTTGCTTGTTTTGCTGGAGGTGTGGTTTTGTATCCAGGTTCCCGAATAATGCAAAATACAATCTCATCAGTGAAAAAGATGCAGAGCATACAGCAGTCTTTGTTTTAAAAACAATCAGGGAAACTGGAGGAGATCCATCGTACAGAAGGAAGGGGTAAGGGACGTGCTCATTGTGCAGGCTGTTTGAGAGATCACAAACATAATGTAAAGTCCATTTTTAAGGCCACGAGCATAATGTAAGCTCTACTTCTTGGGATTCTTTTTACTCCTCTTCTCTCATTTTAGCTTTGGTTTAAAGAAACAAATAAAAAGGTGTAATGCCATTACTCAAAACTTTGTAGGAAGGAAGCCAGCACTAAATCTTTCTTCCTCTTAGGACCTGCTTTATATGTTGATTAAGTAAAAAATGGGATCTGAATATAGATTGCTGCATTGCTTATTCTGACCTTCTTTTCTATTTTTTCTTTATTTTTTTTAGTTTAAACGTATCCCTTATTGTCTGTTTCTAGGGTTATGATGAATGAGAGCAGCCCATGTCCTTAGCAAGTCAGGGAAGGACTCCTTGACATTTTCTGAGTCTGCACCAGATACGATATTCCCTAAACTCAGAGGAGTCATCCAGCTCATCTCAGTGGTTTTGAGCTCAGACCAGAGGTGTATGGTGGAATGTGCAGAAGAGAGGATCTGGATCAAATTCCCCTTTATTGTCTATTTTATAGAAGAAGGAGTTGGTTGCTGGGCCTTCGCACCTCAGGTCTCAGTGCTCAAACATTTCATCATCCAAGAAAGGGAGGAGAGTTATGAAGAGTCTCTTAACTGCTAGTTTCAAAAGAAATGCCTTTCTCATGCCTCTGCACTAGAAGCATCTGTTCTTATTTATGAAGTTTTCCATCTAGAAGAGGATATCACACATTTTCATTCTGGAAAGGTTATTCCTGATCCAAAAAAGGAAATAATCTTACATAATGGAAATGTCTCCAATGAAAGGGAGAGTGGGTGCCTGGCTCCGTGATGAGGCTGGCCCGGGTTCAGTAAATTGCTGAAGTGCATCCATAAACCTCATTCACATCAGTGGGCCATTAAGCCTTGACTTCAATTAGATGTTACGTAGCAGCTGGTGAACAAAATCACAGTACTGCTTCCCCTACAATGACACAGTGAGAAACCTGATTAAAGCTGATGTAAGAGACTACTAGCAAAAGCCAAATGCTCTGTGCAACAACAAGTTTTATTGGTCTTGTAAAACTCAGGAACTCTTCTGTTGAGCAGCCACCTATTTTTGACTGCTGTATACAAACAACTCATCTACCATTCAGATATCTGAAGACATAGTGTACTCTTGCAATAAGCCCCAGCATTTAAAGTACTCCATTACAGAAATAGTCCTGCACAAGGACTCTCCCCCCTTGTGTAGCTGTCTTGTCTCTCATTTGGATATATCTAAGAGCATTTAGGCTGCTAAAGGTTATTGTGCCTGCTGATTGCCTAATGCTATTGCACTGTGCAGCAGTAGTAGCAAGGTTGGAGAGCCTCCATGAGTGGTTAGTGCTCACTGCAACTTTGAATCTCTGTGATAAACTCTACTTTCTCCATTGCCACTGACCACTCTTACATAGCTCCCGAATAGCTGAGCAGGGAATGAACCACTGGGAATGTTAAAGTTTTGATGCTTTTTGAAGAATATTCAGGTATGTGAGATTTCCAAGCTGGCAGTATGGAGAAAAAAACCGCTGTAGTACAAAGTCACCTGGGATGGTGGAGTGAAAAAGGATGAAGTAGAGAAGTCCTGCTCTGCTATGTCACCCATTTAATCCACTATTATTACCTATATATTTATTTTTATTCATTTACAGAGTAACTCAAATTTACTTCATTGCTTTTGTCCTGGATGTGCAGAGGACTAGCTAGTTTCCTGCACAGACAGATTTCAACTTCAGCTGAAATCAGATACTGAAGGAAATGAACTGTATTTATATGAGTGTAGAAGGGTTGCTAAGGCAGGATCTATGTTTATTAATGCACTGTCTGGCAATTCTCATAGGGTGTCTTTATAACTTGTACACCTTTAATGCAAAAGGAGAGTCAAAATACAATTAAGAATACAACAGGGTTTACAGATACATGCAGTTATCTATCTCCAATCCTTAGTCAATCTTTATGTGGTAACTTGCATGATGCTGGCCCTGATTCTACAACCCTATTCATATGGAAATGTGTATGTTCATATGAATAACTGTTTAAAATCAATGCTGTTTTATTATATGGTGCATACATTTCAGAATCTGACCTTCTAAGAGGGTTTGCAGGCAAAATAGTCAAGACAGTAAAGTGTTACTTAACTCAAATGATTAAATGAGGGACTGTATGTTTTTCTCTTATATGGGGAACACAGTGCAAATATAGATTTCTAAGGTGAGAGGAGAATACTTTAAAAAAATTTGTTCACTTCAATTTAGAGGCATAAAAATAAACCCAGGAGAGATGTGAAGTGGTTATCTTGTCTGTGTCTCTGTTGAGGACTACCTTATAATTGGAAAGAATGAAAGAAATCTTTATCTGTTGTTAATTAAGTTTATTAACACAGAATACATTTTTACTAGTTTGTCATTAGTTTTCACATTCTTAGAAGAAAAAGACAGATGTTTTACTAAAAGGATGTCATCAGTATATGATTTCCTTCAGTACTTGTTTTTTTTTCAATGTATGCAATGCTTTTCTGTTTCTGAACCAAAGACAATTTCTGTTGAGTGGGTATCCTAGTATGAAAAAGTTATAGTGGGCAAGTAATATATTTTCATTTGTGTTTAATTTCTATTAGTTATTCTATTAAAGAAGATATTCTTTGAATATGTTAGACTCTCTCGTTCAGTAATATTATCAGTTATTCAGAGTAGATAATTCATAAGCAAGCGTAGATGACATTTGGGATGAAAGAACTATAAATATGTAATATATAATAACATGACTTTGTTGAAGAAAAAGTAATTTGGAATTAGTAACCTTAAATACAAATTTATTTCTGATACTAATGAAACTGCTTTCCCTAGGAAGAGCTTATTATATGGCAATCAGCTTCTCTTCTGAGCCTGGAAAGAAAAATAGTTTCTCACTCCCACTAAACTGAATCCCAAAACAGAATTACAAAACACCTTACCACCGTTGCTTATAGAGTCTCTGGAATAAATTAAACCATAGAGGCTTTAACTAGGAAGGGCTCATAGTGCCTGAGTCTGCTTAGAAAATTGCTTGAAACAACAGATTCTTGGCACCAAAAATTATTTGAGACACTTTTTCCATTGCAAAAGGATTAATAATAACTAAATATCACTAGTTAATTTCTCCAGAGTCCTTAAAGGGTGGAAACTGTGTAGATGAGGTAGAACCCTTTACTACTTTTGGTATTCACAACTCTGCTGGGTTCTCCTAGACTTTGAAATATCTGCTTTTAATTATGCACGTTGCCTTTGTGCCAGATAGCAGGTGAAATAGGTCTCCACTGAAATGAAGGGTAATATAAACTCCTCTCAGGAAAGTGTCTTCAAGAGGATTCTCTTTCAAGGCTATCTTTATCAAGCTTAGACTCTAGATGTTCGCAAGAGAATATTCTCCTTTCAGGTAATTGCACAACATGCAAGTTCTTCTCCTATGTATAAAATTCAGTAAAACCTGAACTTTCCTGGCTCCTCTGTTATCTGTCTACTAGCCAGCTCTGTGGGTGCACTGTACTTTGGTGAAATAACACTATCTCTTCGTATCCAGCCTATCATAACTAATGTAGACCTGCTGTTTGTTCTCATTCATTCTCATCTTTAACTGAGTCTGTCAGGGATTTTTTTTCCCTTTTATGGCATTTTTTTCCAGGTTTTCCCTGTATTGTCTATGGACAGAATGGACACAGCTGCATATGCAGGCATGACTGGAAGTCAGGCTTTCAAGCTCCCTGTTTCCTTACAAGTTTGCATGTGCCAAAAGGCTTTTGTGCACAGGCTACTTGTTGACAGACATAAGGAGGTAGAGGTCTGAAAATTCCCGGAGATATTATTACACTGTGCCAAGAATATTTGTCAAGTACTGGGAGAAATCCTACAGACCTCCAAAATGACTCACAGCAGTTTGGTAAAGTTTAGTTAAATAGGACGCAGCGTATTACAGAAAAAAAGAACGTTAGGTTTTTGAAGTCCTGATTCAAGAAAAGGCAGGCCCTAAGTACATGTCTAATTACTTTTCTGAATAAGCATAAATTGAAATAAAACCCCAGCTGAATGAAAATAGCATAATAGCCACAACTTCCTCTATGCCTGTCATCCACTTGGTTTCATCTACAACTCTTTGTCTGGTGCGGATGGGAGAGAGGAGCTTGTGAGAAGACAGCATGTACCTAGCTCTGCTACAGCTCTCAAAAGTCTTAGTATTTGTCTTGAAAAAGAAAAATATAGGACACTGTCACCCAGCAACTGAATTTTACTATCAAAGCTATAATCAGCAATCATACTTGTATCATGTTGACTACATTGTCAAGTACAGCACAGGAATTCTTCCAATTCAAGGTCGTGATTTTTCAAGAAAAGCAGGAACAACTCTGAAGAGTAGGTCTATAAAAGCAAAAGATGCTCTACACCACAAACTCATTTTTTGTCCATGAAGAAACATTCCATGGAAAAGATGAGTCTTCTGGTGTTATGAGGTGATGATTAAGAACAATGCAGTCAAGAACTTATTGTGTCTGGGAGGGACCTGTCACATAAGTAGGAGAACAACAAATGTAAGTGGAGGTGTGACTAGCAAAAATAAGACAGAAGGAGACTATATGCATTTTGTTCAACAAGGCTTCTTTGGAAAAAAACTGCAATAACAACAGTTCTTGACTTCAATGTCCAAGAGGTTATTACATTTCTTTCCCAAATTCTTAAAAGTCAGTTTCTTATGCAGGTATTAGCATTTCTCAGGTCATGACCATCTCTCCAGCTACTGTACAGAAACATCACTGTCAGTTTTTGCTACTTGGAGATGTAGGCAAAAAAATCAAAGTAGGGCTTGAGTGAGCTTAAAGATGGGTATAAGCTCTTTGCAAAGCCTGAGGAACAGCTGGCATGCAATATAAGCATTGTTCAACCTTATGTTATAAGCATATAACAATCCTATGTCTGCTTCCCTTACACAAACACCCTCCTGAAAAGACTCTTAATCCCTACTGTGACACTGAGCAGCATAAACAGCATAAATATCATAAACAGGGTAACTGAAACATGCACAGAACTGTGAAAATACTTACATATGTTAGTGAAACCTAGCAAACTGTAAAAAAAAAAAGAACCACCCCAAATTCATGTGAATTAGAATAGTAGGAGTGATCCCACTGTTGTTAAAGATCTTCTCTATCTTCAGCACTGTGATGACTCTGTCAAAGGCAAGCTTGACTCTAATGCATTTTGTGTGCAAGCCACTTCATATGAGAGACTGTGTCCATTCAGGTAGTTATTAAAAATAATGTATCACTGTTGAAGAAAAATATCAGTTAAATGTATGAAAAGAAAATCAGACCAGATTATTATGGCAGGCATTATTTCTTGAACACAGTGTTTTACCACCACCTCAGAAATCATCTGTTACCAAGGTAAATAAAAATTTAATATAGGATACCAATGTAAACAATTAAGGAAAAGTATTATATGCTCAGATAGTTCCAAAGCATGTTCCAGTGCAGAGGTTTTTCTGATTTATCCATCTCATACATTAATAATAAGAGGAAAGAATTTTTTGATATGCAAAACCCAGTTGAAAGTAAGGCACAAATTTGAAGGAACTATTTACGCTTGAAACAACTTTTAACCAACCCCTTGAATTGCTACCATCTCTCACTCTCATGTACTGAAATTTTGTGTTTAGAGCCACCCCATGGTCTAATTAAAAATAAGGCACCATATAGTGATAAAATATCTGCTGCTTTCTGTAAATACTATTTTTGCCCTACCAAACTGAAGCAGAGATAAAGTTTTACTGTAATAAGATTAAAATCTATTTTTTTCTCTCTTAGTTTAAGTCAGAACTTTAATGGTATTTGAGCTTTTTTTTTCAAAGACATGTAACTGCCTGGATGATAGAGCTGGACACTGAGACAAAAGGCATAATGGAAGGAATGTGCTTCACTTCTCACCTGTCTTTCCCAAAATGTGCTGGCAGCCAAGTATGATATTTGAGATAGTTTCAAAAGAATGCTTTTCTTCTCAAATAAAAGGAAGCTTTATTCAGATACTCTTTTGAATTCCAAAGTCCAAAAGAGGCCACACACTTAACAACCTCAGAAGCTGGGCTGGATTGAAATCAAAATATTGGAGCCAGCACACGTGTTGCTCCTTCTTTTGGATCTCTCTCTCTCTCTATATATATTTATATGTGTATTTAAATATCATTATTAAATCCGCTAAAAGGGTCAGTTTTGCATGGTCCTCGGTGACTTGAACTCCAGGTAAGCAATAAAGTTAAGAGTGCTCATCCTTGTCTTGGAATTTTCATATGGTACCTGACAAGCACACGGCTTCCTGACATCTGCTGAAACAGCAATACCTACGAAGCCATGACACTACTTGAAGTACTGGGAGAGTGCTGGAATCCAAATCCTTAAAGATGAATATCACAAGCATCCCAATATATCAAGTAACTCTTGGCATATGTAGACAGGAGAACTGCTTAGTGTTGCAGTACTGGGTAAGAACAAACACAGAAACACATCTTCAAATTTAAATAGAAACAGGCGCAAGCATATTTCTTGCTCAAATTTACCCCCCAAATTTCTACTCATTGTAGTGGGATTGAAAACAAATCTGTTGCCCTTGCAAGAAAACATTCAAGACCTAAGAATATGTCCCGATGTAATATTTAATGTGAATCAGAAATTACTTCCTTAAGCTTTTTTTAGGGGAAAGTTTGTAGCAAATGCATCTATGTAGTCACAAAAGTGTATAAGATAACATTAACATTGGTGACTGAGAAATTTCTCAAAATTTACCAGCACATCTTTTGGATTTTGGTTTCCCACACATCCATCCTTTCAGAAAGTTGGGAGTTTTCATCAAACACCCCCAGATCCTGTGAACATGTGCTTTCTTTTTAAAAGGATAACAAAAATTTCTTTGAAAAAAACAAAGACTTTCCACTGAGAACTAATTTTTTTTCCCATGGTTTCAACAGACTTCAGCTGTTGATGTTTTCTTTATGGCTGCCAGCATCTTGTGTTTACTTAGTTTTCAAAGCTTAAATTTGATTTTATAATGAAAATCTAACATTTAAATTTAATATTTTCTTGTGAACATCAGTAACTTTCAGTAGAAAGTGAAAGTTTTCATCCTACGATTCTTATATCTGTTCCATATTTATTGTTCTCTCTCCCAGTGGAAAGAAGGGAGAATTAAGGATAAATATGTGAGAACCAGAATCAATCCAGCAAGATTTGCCACATCCTGGCTTCTCACCCAGTTTCTCTAATGAAGTGCCTGTCATCTTATGGCTTTCCCCACAGTCATGGTTTCACCATGCCTTCAATTCCACAGCAGGCTCCATGGCTTGTTTATACCCATAACCAGTAGAAGACCAGAGCTCCAAGTGGTCCTGTCCATCTCACAAAGCATGACGACACAGCATTATCCTGAGTACCTTCTGCTATTGTAATCAGTTTGCATGACTCTTTCCCTAGATCATTTATAATTTAAACTGGATCACACTCAACTTTACAATAATTGGCAAAGAAAAGGGACAAAGAGTTTTTGTGTATCTTCGAAGCAAACCCTACTGCTTCTCCCCACTTGCTGTGTTTCATTTCTGTTCTGAAGGTGGTTTCAGTACCTGTGAACAAGTTTAATTTCAGAGGCACCTAAAGTAGATCATCTGTTTCAGTTGCACACCAAATGCATTCCAACTCCTAATGGAGACAACAACCCAGAGAAACAATGTACCCTTTTGGGACATTCAGATGTGATGGGGTGGTCTGTTCAGCAGTTCAGTCCAAATTTAGTCCAAGGTAAAATCATTGTGTTGCATACAATGTACACGTAGGGGACTGAGTGTCAAACTAACGTAGAGTAGCCAGAAAGCGTTAAACACGTATTTGCGGAATTGGCCAAATAACTTGGTCTCTGCTGGGAAGTTAAAAATTTCAGTTTAAAACACGCTAAAATCTTTAATAACAATGACATGATTACTATTATTAGTCCTCCATTATTTTAATTTTAAATTTTCTACCAAACAGTTATTACCCTATAAAGCACTTCCGTAGTCGTAACTAAAGTACTTCTCAACAAGTGCATTTTACTACGTATTAACCTTGTCATCTTTCACTGCATTCACTTCATTGCACATCTTCTTGATGAAACTGTGTGGCACCAGGCTTCTAATGACTGAGAAGGAAGCTTTGCTCTGCTTCATATCATCCAGAGCAGCCTAAGGATTGAGTAATTTCTCTGGCATTACCTCTCTATCTTTTGGAAGCCTTTCCTCTCACTACCCCTTCCAGCTCCCAATGTTGTTTTTTTGTTATTCCTTATATTTTCATTTTTTTCTTTTTTATCTCCTATGGATTTCTGTGCAGTGACACTCTCCACCAGTGAAGTCAGAAATCTACATTGTCATTGTAGACCTCCTTGCAATGGACAGTTACCAAAATTAGTCACTGTCCCAGCAAGGTTTACTGGCCTAGTGAAACAAGGTCATACAGAACTACTCCGTCCAAGATTCTTTTCCCACAGAATTCCCCAGAAGAACAATGTAAACCTGGAGGATAAAACATCTGGAAGCTGTATGCATGTTGCTGTTTCAATTCACACACCAATTAATGACACTCAAAATTTTAAAAGCCTTTAGGAGCACCTGCCTCAGTTCCTGAGTACGTGCAGTCACCACTCAAAGCTTATGTATTTGTACTTCCTAGAGGAGTTCATGAAAAGCTTTCAGAAATGTCAATAAAATAGAGCTATTTTTCTCTTTTAAGACAGATCAGTTGTGTTTTTCTGACTTTTATTTAAAGGTGGCTAGTCAAGTTTCTTAAATTGCTTCCTCCCTCACCAATAAAACACTTGCATGTTTTTTCTTCATGTGGACCTTCTGTCATCTTGATTTACGTAGCTTATATAACGTAGCTTATATAACGCCTTTAAAATCTTCTGTTGTCGGCATGTTTCTTCATTTTAAAGATTTTCTATTAATTCTTTTAACCATTCAAGGTCACTGAGAGCTTTTTACTTGTGGCCAAACAGGCAGGTGAACTACATAAAGAAAACCTCAAGACTCAAAAACTAGGAAAGCTAAAAGTAACCCCAGTCTTACTTACTGATTGCACCAACTCAGAAGGCTTGATGCTGTGCAGAGGCAGTTGAAAACAGCAGGATTCAAATGACTAAGCACAAGCACGCTGTGTCATTAGAAATGCCTTAGAGTAGCTATAACATCCATGCAGGGTTGGCAGCACTGGACAAGGTCCTATGGGAAACTTATGTCCTTCTGGATCAGCAGTTAGGAGGCAGGTGGGTTCCCTAGGGTATCTCAGATGTTCCTAAACACTTGTGTCTTGCCAACATAATCAGTGCTGAAATGCAACATTCCCATTCCAGGAGTCATGATTGTGATTAAACTTAAACCGATGCAACTCTTGGTAGAGTTAATGAGATAAAGACCAGTTTTTTTGAGTCCATAGGCTGAAAAGAATTACTCTGAAAAGTGGATAGGAAAACCATGTTGAAGTCTCAGCAGATTTTTAAACATATAAATCAACTTCCTTTCTTCTATGAAATCATTATACTTTATAGTCATTCCCAGTCTTGTTCTATTTCTCATTTTTGTTTCTAATGTATTAAGACATTCCTACTGTTTGTCAGCTTCCCTCTATAACCATAAAGTTTGGAAACTTTTCTTTTTTATGCTGTTGATATTCCAGGAAAAACATGGTTTTAGGAGATAAAAGTTTAAAAAAGAAAAAATATAAAATTTACAATTTGAAGCATTAAAAACCCACGCATCCTTGTAACACTGAAACTAATAGTGCTATACTGATTAAACACAACTTTGTATAGCTCAAGACTTAGGAGAACTGAATACATTAGAATATGCTTTTCTGGAAAACTTGCATGTTTTATGGAAGTTTTAACAAAACCTTTATGTTCTACATACATTCCAGATTTTATTGCCTGTTAATAAAGTCTATATAAGTGACTCTAGTGGGGTGGAGGTAGCTCTAATTAAGCATCACTTCTGATTGTGATTTGATTGTTTCAAGAAGGTGCAGAACAATTTGCAGAAGTCTTGGATTGATAGCATCCACTTTTGGCTTGGGATTTACCACCTTTGTGACAAAAGTCTGAAGGATATTTATGGAGATGGTAAGTCAGAAAAATAGATTTTGATTCTAAAAAACCCAATGGAGTATTTGTTTTTCAATGAGGCAAATTTTTGAAAGTTAATAAAGGTTACTGGTTACTAACATTTCATTTCTTGTCTGATTTTAAATCATTGAAAGTTCAAAGCGGAGTAAATGAACAAGTCTTAACTTACATACCTTTGTGGTCACAAAAGGTGTTTTCTAGATGCAGGTCATTTGGCTCTCAAAAGGAGTCACTTTGTGTTTTAACCTTGAGAACCCCTGCTGTTTGGTTAGATCTTGAATCAGTGCCTTCTGGAGGATAGTGAGAGCAATCAGAATTAGTAACACTGAAAACCTGGATAGTTTACAGGCTTTATGGAAGGTGCAGAGAGTTAGGCAATAAGGCCCAATAACTCCCTCACTTTATAACTTCTGCCTTGCTAACAGCACTTGTACCTAGGGTCACTTGATGGTAATCTAATCCTGAAAGACAGTGTTTTATTCAATTGCAGGGAAGGTGAGAATTATTTAAAAAACTTCTCAGTGAGAAAATTAAATAGGGAACAAAAAAATCTGTTTAAAACTAATCCAAGCCCAAGCTAAATAATGAATCCATCTTCTCTATGTGAAAATGCATTGGGAACAGTGATATCAATTTAAAAAACAAGTTTCATTAAAATTAATTTATCAAGTTGCCAATCTGCTTTATTAGATACTGCCCAACTCCAAGAAGGGATAAAGTTATCAGAATTGCCTTACTTTTCAGTGAACTGCTGTCAGCTTTCCTATTGCAGAAAATATTTTTTTCCTTTAGATCATGTTGCTTTTCATGGATAGCTTGGGAACACTGACAAAGAGAAATCTTGATTGGTGTGGGGGTTGGGATTTTGCAAACACAGTTGGCTGGGGAAGCTAGTAGCTTTTATTATCCATCTCATTGCACTTAATTCACATTTCTGTGATTCATCATATCTGCATGGTCTTACTCAGTCTTCACACATGGTTCACTGTCTTAAGCACAGACAGAGGCGTAAGAGTATGGCTCTAAAGATAATACCTAAGAAATTTGCTGGAGGTAGGGGAGACCTACTCAGTGTGGTGTTTTAAAGCTCCATTACTACATTTTTGCAGAGTATTATTCCACCTTGCTGTCGCATCTCTGAGTTATTTTACTCACACAGTGTCTTATATGGTGCAGCACAGTTGTAAGAAAAAAAAATTACTGTCTATGAATTGGCTACAGCAGACAAGCCTAACTGATTCCATATAATTATGAACACAGTGATGTCCTGTTTGTTAGAAAAGGAGTATGTTCACTGTTCATATATGCCTTTTTCTTGATTGTCATTTGATTCTGCTTAGGATAGTTTGTTTTGGTCATTTACAAACATCTGTTTCTTAAAGCTGAAGCTTTAAGCTTTCCACATGTAATTAACAATGATGTGTCTAACTGACTAGGGCACACACTCAAAGCAGAAATCTGGGAGAATGGTAGTTGGTAAGGCAGTCAGCTCAGTTAAAGTGGAAAGCCTGGAAATATCTGGACGTCTGTTCTAGCTGCCTTGGTTTTCTTCTTTTCCCTGCAAGTATCATTTATTTACAGCTGCTTTAATTCAAAATTCATTTTAAGTTGTCCAACAGACTGCATGGTGCAGAGGTAGCCAGTCTGGCAGCTCTAGTCACCAATCACAGCTCTGCTCTCCCTTTCATAGTGACTCTCTGGACCTTTTGTGACATATATGTAGCATAATAAATTTCTTTACCAAAAATGGACCAAAGAGTGGTCAAATGTTGGAACAGGCTGTCCAGGGAAGTGGTTGAGTCTCTAGACCTGGAGGTGTTAAAAAAATGTGTAGACGTGGCACTTAAGGACATGGTTTAGTAGGCGTGGTGGTGTTGGGCTGACAGTTGAACTTGATCTTAGAGTTCTTTTCCAACCTTAATGATTCTATGATTCTATGATCATTAACTGTTCCAATAGCAAGTTCTTTGAAGGATTGCCTGGATTCTTTTATCAGTCTATCTCTTGAGGTTTATGTGATTTAATTTGGATGGGTCTGTTGGACACACTCTGCTGTGTGTGGGCATTGAAGGCCTTTGGCCAGCACCAAAAAGTGCGTACAGGCAGCCCTACACTGCCTGTCATGCCGCAGCTCCTGCTGTGCTGAGTCCTTGTGTAGGTTTCCCAGCTCACAAAAGAGGAAATTGCACATGTGCAAGATAATATTTAGGTTCCTTATGGGGGGGATATTACTACCAGGGAGCAGTAAGGAACAGCTGCTCCCTGAGGGAGGGCAGCTAGGAGCATCCATGTAGCATTTATGCCAAAAGGAATGGAAAGTAACACAGAAGGGAACAACAAGAACCCAATACAACAAAACTCATCAGTGTGAAAGCTGGAGGAAAGGATGTTCCTTTTCTTTTTACCTCTCCTTTCTGTTTTCAGAATATTCAGAATAAATAACGATAACCTCTCTTGACAATGAGATATACCCAAACCCTATATGGTGATTACAAAAAAATAACACATAGCAATTTTGTGGGATTTAGAGTATTTTTAAAATTTAGTATATGATTTATACTTAAAAATAAAAATAATTAAAAATGAGATATGAAATTAATCTAAAACATATGCTAACAGTAATTCTGCTGGAGTTTGCAGCATTCTCAGTTAAGTCCACTGGACTTTGAATCACTGAAACTTACCTACCCCAAACCCTGTTTGCTATTTTGCTGTTTTTTTCAGTGTGTTGAATGCATTGTTTAAGTATTTCCCTTTTTCGTGATAGCCTCATAGCAGCAAAAGTGGAAAACTCTCTTCTATAATTCTACTCTGATGCCAGGACCTGCAAACTCTTCTCTATTCAATTTTACTTATAGAAGAAGTGACTGGGGACAGCTCTCCAAATGCTAAAACAGCAGCAGAAAAACGAATATTTCATTAAAAAAAGAGTCAAACAAAGAATTAAACTAAAGTTAACCTAAAAATATTTTTTCCCATCTTTCAATTAGATCAATCTTACATGTAACTCTTAAGAATCTATCCTTTGTTTTTAGCATAATGCAGTATCTTTAAATAAAACTACCTTCTAGTATGTTCAGAAAATTCAAGATAATTTACATCCTGTTTTACAACATCTTTTAGTGCTGTAAGATGAGAAGAAAATAGTGTCTGGCATCCTGCTACACAGAGGTCTATCTAAAAGCCTTTGTATTTTTTCTCATACAATAGTCATTGTAAAATGATATCTCTGCCCATGGCTGGAAAGTTCTGAAAGATTAAGCAGTCTTCATCTAGCAGAATGCAGAGCCCAATTTTCCTCCTTCTCAAGGCCTCTTGCACTCTATACTTGCTACAAAACCCAACTTGCAATGCTGTTGCTTTGTAAAACTATAATGAAAGGATTCAGAACAGCCTTTTAAAGTAAATTGCTTTGCATGATTTACCGTAGTTTGTTGGAAGGCACTTCTCATTATACTGTGTTTTATCATAGCTATTAACATTATCAGTCAGTACTTGATATAAAGATTACTCTTGTATAATGAACTTGATGAAAGACCTGTTTGTGTCTCATCTCAAGCACACCGGAGACCTCTAGCAAACTAATTACCCTTATGAGAGCAGCTTGCAAATACAAAGCGCTCTAAAAATCCAAGCTCACATTTCATGCTTCCTATGGAAATACACTCAAACCTTAGCCTTAAATGAACTATGCTTTAATTTACACCTAATTGTATACCAAGAATAACTTCTCTAGCTCCAGCACAACTTTGTACAATCCTAGGGATCTTCCCAAACAGATATAATTGAGAGATTGAGGGCTTAATTTGTTAACTTTCCAATGTCAACATGCTAGTGAGTCATCTGGTGACAGTTATAGACCTAAAATTACACATAACTAGGGATGCTTTTCTTCCTCATCTTGATCTCATACTACTGCAGTCTGATGGATTCTGATTTAAATGAAGAGGAGTTTTAGACCAGAAATGTCATGACAACATTTAGGCAAAACCTATTTTACATAAGGAAAAATGTACAATGAAGAGCTGACATTATTTGTTCCCTGAAGTAAGTCCAAAGCAATTTAACACAAGACTGTAACCATAAATTATGATGAAGTGCTTAAAAATCCTTGTATCAAATCAAAACTTACAGTCTTTCAGGGATATTGGATTTACAAAATAAGCTACAAAGGAAGTAAATCCATGTCTGGTCTAATGTCACTTAATTGATGGAAAGTTTCTTCTCTGAGCTATGCTCAATCTAGAGTTGTGGTTTTCTCTCTCAGGAGTTGCATCTCTTTTCTTTATCTTAGTGCCCTGTAGCAGATACTACACAATAATAACTACAGCAGCAAAGTAAAAGGAGGTGCTAAATGTGTAGCAACAGTGGAGAGGAGGACTAGAGAAGGCCCCTGAGTGAAGTGATGGTGTTAATCATTGAAATTAAGTAATGGTGAATTAGTATGTTCACTGGATGATGTGATGGAGCTGGCAAAACCAACAGCAAATAATTTAATTAATAGAACAGGTACTGGCAGTATTCATCAAGCTGCTGTTTAGTGCCTTTAGAGAAAGAAAAGAACATGACTTTTGTACAGTAGTATAAAAACATTATTCTGTATGTAGGAGCACAGCATTAATGGAAACAGGCAAGCCAGTGTGAGGCATAGATAAAAGGGCAGTTTGCATGCCTGGTAAGGGAGGAATTCAGGGAGCAGGGCATGAAGGCAGAGCTGAGAGGCCTTACTGGCTTTCCGTAAGAGCTTGAGAAAATTAGGTAGTGAAGGAGAAGGCAATGAAAGGCCTGAGGAAGCAGGTTTGACAGGCAGAATGAGCAGCTATGAAGATGATTTTGGCAGAAAGTGCATGTGCACTCATGCATTGAAGACGAGAGAAGGCTGTTTGCACAGTGGAACAAGGTCTTGTAAACTGCTTGAGAAGAGAGTGGAGAAGCACTAGATGTGTGAGGTGATGGAGAAAGCAGTCACAGATGACAGCTAATTCAGTAGGATAGAAGAGTAATAATATTTCTAGCAGTGACAGAAAGGTAGGAATGCAAAGTGAGCTGGGATCTTGTCCACAGTGCATTTAGGATAAACTCTTGTGCTGGTTTTGGCTGGGGTAGAGTTAATGTTCTTCATAGGAGCTAGTATGGGGCTGTGTTTTGGATTTGTGCTGGAAACAGTTTTAATAATTCAGGGATGTTTTAGCTATTGCTGACTTTCCACAGAGCCAAGGCCTTTTCTGCTTCTGGAGGTGCACAAGAAAGTTGAGAGGGGACAAAGCTGGGACAACTGACTCCAGCTGACCAAAGGGATATCTCATACCATGTGAAGTCATGCTCAGCTAGGGGCTGAAGAAGCTATAAAGCCAGGGGAAGAAGGAGGAAGGGGGCAACATTCAGAATTATGGTGTTTATCTTCTGAAGTAACCATTACATGTGATGTAGCCCGGCTTTCTTGGAGATGGCTGAAGACCTGCCTGCTGACGAGTAGTCATCAATTACTTCCTTGTTTTGCTTTGCTTGTGTGCATGGCTTTTGCTTTACCTATTAAGCTGTCTTTATCTGAACCCACCAGTTTCCTCACTTTTACTTTTCTGCTTCTGTCCCCCATCCCACCAGGGGAGAATGAGCTAGTGGCTGTGTTGAGCTTAGTTGCTGGCTGGGGTTAAACCATGACAGCTCTGTCAGAAATACAGTAATGTAGGAAATAATCAAGGAAGGCAGCCTGAGTTAAAAAAGAAATTCAGGGCTAAAGCTGACCTTTTCTGTGCTTGGGTCTGTGTTTCCTTCAATTCCAAGCAGGTAAGCAAGAACTGTATTTTTCCATATTAGATAGGAAAATCACTATTTTTTTTTCCATTATTAACTGACAGGAAGGAGGAGAAAGACACAGAATGAACAGTTTTGTGATGAAGACATTTACTCTGTAGCCCTTCAATCAATAGGTTTATTATACTTGTCCACTGTATCCTGTACTACACATTTTCACATTTTGTGTTCATCCAGGCAGGATTTTATTCTCATTATCACATGTTGGACAAGCTTCAGGTCTGCATAGATACGCAGTGTAAGAATTTCCTTCTTGCTGTCAATTAACAGCACACATGGCAGTTCACATAGCTTGTGAGAGCAAGTCAAAACTCATTACAAACTAAAAGATGGCCATATACTGTTTTCTTTAGGCACTCGAGTAAAGGCAGGTGTCTGGCCTCTCATCAGTAGTAGGTGGTCTTTTCCTCCTGGGCTGTTTTTCTTTTCTTGGTGGTGACTCAAATGCTTTCTTCACTTTCGAAATCTGTAAAACAACCATGATCATTTTGTAATATTCTCTTCAGTCACATGTGCAAAAGTTTCCAAGTAACAGTCAGGACTTGGTAAGTATTTTTTCTTAGCTCTTCTCCTCCTATGTACACATTTATTCCAGATTCCTAATGGTGGTTAGTGATCTCAAAAGAAATAGACTAACAGATGCACTAGTGGAGATGGCAGACACGCCAATTTTCCATTCAGGAGTTCAGAGGACACTGTAAATTATGCCTGCTGCCAAAAGACCCCAGAAATGGAACAATCCATTAGAGGATTCCCATTTTGTTTATCCTGCAATTTTGGTACTTGAAATTTAACCCCTCCCTCTGTCTCCTCCCCCAGCAGAAAAGCTGAGGATGCACCACATGTTTGAATTTAGCTGCTTTTGGATAATTGCACAAAATTCACATTGATTCTGGGATCATTGCCAGGGTACATGCTGACAGAAGACAGCATAGACCTTGGTTTGATAATGAACCTTTCTTAGGTCATCAATATTTTATGTTAAATAGTATAATCATAGAGTCATATTGGTAGCCTGAGGGTTAAGAACTGCAGAGATCTAAGCTTGACCCTTGCTTTGTGCAGAAGGATCAGAAAATGCTCGCAAGATTACATGACTGGGCCATTAATTTTATGGGCCATTTATCCTAATCAGTTTACTAGTGATAAGCTCCCCCTTTTGGAAAAACTTCTTCAAGAAATAGCCATTCACTTGCAGTTGCACTATATCATACTTACCTTAAATAAAAAACACAAACACCTGTTCTAACAGCCTACTGCTTATTTTAAGCAATGGTGAAGAAGTAAGTTTTGCCCAGTCTTTATACAGCTGTGCTTTACAGGAAATGGTGTGTGGACCTGTTTCCCTATCCCTGCCCAGCTCCTGTGTATGCCAAGGTCACAAGCTGTTCATGCTCTGGAATTGAAGAGCTCACCCCTCCAAAGCTTCCTCAACACATAGATAACCAACAGAGAGTGGTCTGGGAGTGAGTAGGGGGGTAGGGAAAAGAGTCCGTATGTGTGTCAGGGGGTTTCCAGATGGCAGGCAGGCCAGCTGGGGCAATAGCTGAAACCAGGTTGCCTGACACCCAGAAGTCCTGGACAAATGGCTGCTGCATGTGCACAGAACACTCAGAATACATTAGATTTGTCATGCATGTGCAGGCCATCTGTGAAGCAAATGCTCAGTAGTCTCAGTGAGCTGAGATGGAAATATGAGGGCCCCTGCAGAGCACAACTGTCACTGGAAAGCAGCTCCCTCCTAAACCCGGTGAGGAAGGACTCTGTCCCTCTGTGGTAGCCATGCTGTATTTTGGCATCAGACTGACAATACTAAAGGTTTTTTTTTTTTTCAGTGACAGCATGGCCATGAGAATATTAGACACAGCCACAGAATAAGATGAATGTTAAATCGTGCCCACAAAATACGTCTGGTTTTAGAAGTGGGCAATTGCATATGCCAACAGCTCATTTAGGCAAACTAAAGTAACCATTCACTTTCACCATTTTTTATACAATGCCAGCTGCTGGCAGTAAAATACTAACCTTTCTTGCCCTCCCTCTACTGCATGGCATTGTTTGAGTGAAGGAAAGCACACCAGTACTCTGTTTGGGATTTAACCTGATTTGGCCTACTGCCTCTTTAAATTCTTCAGGAACTGATTTTAGTGAGATATGGGAAAAGTAAGGATGGAAAGGATCTCTTGATGCTCTGTAGTCCAAACTGCAGCTAAAGTAAAGCTAATTGCAGAGTTACACACAGCTTTTTCTAGTTGAATTCTCCGAGGATAGAGACTTTACAGCCTCTCTTGTCACCTATGTCAGTGCTTGACCACTCTCATAATGAAGCAATCTTTCCTTACGTACATCTAGGACTTCCTTCATTGCGAGTTGTGATGATTGCCTCTTACTCTTTCATTGTCAGCCTTGAGAGTAGTTTAGTTCTGTCTTCTCCATAACTCCCCTTTAAATAGAAAGGGAAGAATTTTCAGTGACATTTGTAAACTGCTAGGTTTTTTCCACTTAAATCCTTTTATGTTATTTTTTCATTATTTCACAGTCAGTGATAGATTGGTGCATGATTGCATTTAGCATTTTGTATGTAGGCCTATTTCTTCACCATATTAGAGTGAGCACATTACCAGGAAACTTTAATAGAAAACTATGCCTAAGTACTAGAACAAAAGACAGGTTTAGGACTTTTAAGTGAATATTTTTTTGGGATAGTATCTCTATAGCCTGAGCAAATCACAGAATCATTAGGTTGGAGAAGACCTTAGAAGTCATCAACTCCAATCATACCTGTTTACTACTAAATCATGTCTTCAAGCACCTACCCACCTTTTAAACACCTTCAGGGACAGTGACTCAACCACCTCCCTGGGCAGCTTCTGCCAGTGCTTGGTAACACTTTCTGTGAAGAAATTTTTCCTAATGTTCAATCTAAACTTACTATAATGCTCCTTCAGGCCATTCCGTCTTGTCCTGCCACCTATCACCTGGAAGAAGAGACCAACACCCACTTGTTTGGAACCTCCTTTTAAGTAATTATAGAGAACAATAAGGTCTCCCCTCACCCTCCTCTTCTTCAGGCTAAACAACCCCAGTTCCCTTGGTCACTCCTTATAAGACTTACTTTCCAGCCCCTTCACCAGTTTTGTTGCTCTTCTCTGGACATGCTCCAGCCTCTCAATGTCTTTCTTACAGTGAGGGACCCAAAACTGAACACAGTATTCAAGGTGTTGCCTCACCAGTGCCCAGTACAGGTTGAGAATCACTTCCCTGGTCCTGCTGGCCACGCTGTTTCTGATGTGAGCCAAGATGGCATTGGCCTTCTTGGCCGCCTGAGCACGCTGCTGGCTTGTGTTCAGTCAATTGTCAACCAACACCTCTGCCAGGCAGCTTTCTAGCCACTCTAGCCCAAGCCTGTAGTGCTGCACAGCGTTTTTTGTCCCAAGTGCAGGACTTTGCACTTGGCCTTGTTAATCTTCATCCTGTTGGCCTCAGCTCATTGATCCAGCCTGTCCAGATCCCTTTGCAGAGCCTACTTACCCTCCAAAAGATTGAGTCTTCTTCCTAGTTTAGTGTCATCCACAAACTTACTAAGGATACATTCGATCCCCTCATCTAGGCTGTTGGTAAAGATATTGAGCTGGACTGGACTCGGCACTGAGCACTGTGGACACCACTTGTTACTGGTCTCCAGCTGGATTTAGCTCCATTCACCACAACCCTTCAGGCCAGGCCAGCCAACCAGTTTTTAACCCAGAAGAGGGTGCACCTGTCCAGGCCAGTGGCCAAGTGTCTACTTAACTTTCTTAAGTAGAATACTGTGAGAAACTGTGTCAAAGGCCTTACTAAAGTCCAGCTACACTGTATCCACAGCCTTTCCCTCATCCATCAAGTAGGTCACCTTGTCATAGAAGGCAATCATGTTAGTTTAGCAGGACCTGCCTTCCATAAACCCATGCTGACTGGATCTGATCACCAGGTTGTCCTGTGTGTGCTGTGAGATGGCACCCAAGGTCACCAGTTCCATGATCTTCCCTGGAACTGAGGTCAGACCGACAGGTCTGTAGTTTCTTGGATCCTCTCTCTGGCCCTTCTTGTAAATAGGTGCAACATCAGCCAGCCTCCAGTCCAATGGAACTTCCCCAGTCAGCCAAGACTGCTAGTAGATGATAGAGAGTCTTGGCAAGCGCCTCTGCCAGCTCTCTTAATACCCTTGGGTGAATCCCATCTGGCCCCATAAACATGAATATCTAATTTGCCTAGCAGGTCTCTAACCATTTCCTCTTGGATCAAGGGAGCTTATTTCTGCTCCTCCTCTGTGTCTACTGGTTCATGAGGTTGAGTATCTGGGGAACATCTCACCTTACTATTAAAGAAGGCATTAAGCACCTCAGCCTTATCCTTGTCCCTTGTCACTATTGTTTCCCAGGTCCAGCAGGGCACCCTCTCTAAATGGCTTGCTCACTGATCTTGACAGGAAATTGTCTTACATACACTCCAGAAACCTCCTAGATGGTTTCCTTTCTGCTGTATTATACTTTCAGCAGGCATCTGGTAAGTTAGAGTCTCCCACAAGGACAAGGGCTAACAATCCTGAGACTTCTCCCAGTTGCTAATTGAGTAACTCAGCAGCCTCCTCATCCTGGCTGGGTGAAATACTCCACTGCCTTCTCTTTTTTCCCTCCTTTTGTGTGACATTGCACAGATGTATTACTACTCTCACTTCTGTATTGTACAAACAGGGAAATGGGACCTTTTTTTTTGGTAGTTTTTTTTCCTACCTCACAAGGAAAGAACTAATATAAATATGATTATTATTTTTGATATACTTCAGAGAAAAAATTGCCTTAGCAAAATAATTTGCACTTTTTTTTTAGAAGTGTACCATTCCAGAATACAATAATGATAATTTTTTATTGGAAAAAAACAATCACTAGAAATTATACAACTATTAGTCATTTGCCTCTATGAAAATCTTAATTCCCTATTTTACGATCCACTTTGAATTGGTCTGAATCCATCACTGGTGGCAGAATGGCATCTGAATCTGTCTATAATTCTTGGAAAAATGTGCTACCTCTTTAATTCAAATTAGCCTCCTCAGCTGCATTTTAGGTTTCAAGACATAACAAATGCTGCATCATGATGCAAATACACAGTAGTCAAAGGTCTTTGTAGTCAGTTTGTTACATCACAGAACAACAGATTGACCTGAGTTGGAAGGGACCCACAAGACTCATCGAGTCCAACTCCTATCCCTACATAGGACAATGCCAAATTTACACCACGTGTCTGAGTGCAGTACCTGAATGCTTCTTGAATGTTGTTAGGCTTGGTACTCTGACTACTTCCCTGGGGAACCTGTTTGAGTACTCCACCACTCTCTGAGTGAAGAACCTTTTCATAATATCCAACCTAACCCTCCCCTGGCACATCTTCCTGCCATCCCCTTAGGTCCTATCATTGGTCACCAGAGAGCAGATCTCAGTGTTTGCTCCTCCTCCTTCCCTTATAAGGAAGTAGTAAACTGCTATGACTTCCCCACCTTAGTCTCCTCTTCTTCAGGCTGAACAAAGTGACTTCAGCTGCTCCTCATATGACTTTCCCTCTAGACCCTTCACCAACTTTGTGGCTCTTCTCTGGACACTATCCAGTATCCTTTTTCTTGGTATCCTTTTTCTACTATGGTGGCCAAAACTGCACACAATACTTGCGGGGCTGCACCATTGTGGAGTAAAGTGGGACAATTACCTCCCTTGACCATCTAGCAATCCTGTGCTTGATGCACCCCAGGACATGGTTGGCCCTCTTGGCTGGCAGGGCACACTGTTGGCTCATGTCCAGCTTGCCATCCACCAGACCCCCTTGAGATCCTTTTTGCAGGGCTGCTCTCCAGTCTCTCTCCCCAGCCTGTATGTATATCGAGGGTTGCTGCATTCCTAGGTGCAAAAACCAGTACTTGCCCTTGTAAAACTTCCTGTGACAGCAGATCTCAGTGTTTTCCAATTTGTCTAGATCTCTCTGCAGGGCCTCTTTGCCCTCGAGAGTGTCAACAGCTCCCTCCAGTTTCATGTCATCAGTGAACTTGATTAGCAAACCTTTGAATCCTGCATCCAGGTCATAATTGAAGATGTTAAAAAGACTTAAGATGGATCCCCGTGAACCCTGCTAGTGACTGGTCACCAGTTTGATGTAACCCCATTCACTATGACCCTTTGAGCCTGACCCGTCAGACAGTTGTTCACCCACTACATTTTGTGTTTATCCAGCTTGATGCAGGACATTTTGTTTAGGAGGGTACTGTGAGAGACAGTATCAAAGGCCTTGCTGAAATCCAGAAAGATTATGTCAACTGATTTTCCTTTGTCAGCTAGGTGGGTAACCTTGTCATAGAAGGAATTTAAGTTTGTCAGGCAGGACCTTCCCTTTATAAACCTGTGTTTTCTGGGACAAATGACTGTGTTGTCTTTCAGGTGTTTTTCAGTAGCTCCCAGAATAATCTTCTCCATAATTTAACAGGCATCAAAGTGAGACTCACAGGCCTATAGCTACTGGGGTCATCCCTGCTGCCCTTCTTGCAGATTGGGATGTTTGCCAGCTTCCAGTCAACTGGTACCTCTCCAGATTCCCAAGAGCACTGAAAAATCATTTAAAGAGGTCTTGCTATGACATCAGCTAGCTCTTAAAGTACCCTTGGATTAATCTCATCAGGCCCCATAGACTTATAGGGATCCAGCTGAGACAGCAAATCCTAGACAAATTTGTGGTTGATTGTGAGTTTATCAATAGCACAATCTTGTTCTCTAGCCCAGGGCTCAGAAGAGGCCTGAGCCCATCACCAGTATTGAAGACTGAGGTGAGAAAAGCAATAAATGTCTCTGCTTTGTTTATATCCCTTCATGAGGTGTCCATGCTTATCAAGTTATGGGCCAATGTTGTTTCAGGCTTGCCTTTTGTTATTAACATATTTTAAAAAGCCTTTTTTAATTAATCTTCACATTGCTGGTAAGCTTCAACTCTAACTGAACTTTGGCTGCATGAATATCTTCGCTACAGTGAAGAACAGCATCTCTGTTGTCCTCTCATGTCACCTGTCTTTCTTTCCACTGGTCATATACCATGCTTTTATGACTCAGTTCAAGTAGATCTCCGTTCAGCCAGACTGGCCTTCTGCCTTGCCTGCTTGACTTCCAGCACTTCAGAATCGAAAGATACCAGCACCTTCAAAAGTTTTTTTCTGGGGGACCTTGCTAAGCAGTTCCCTGAGCAACCTGAAGTCTGTTTTCCTTGTATCCAGAGTTGAGGTGTTGCTGTCAGTTTTCCTCCTGTTACCATAGATATTAAACCTGGNCGCTACAGTGAAGAACAGCATCTCTGTTGTCCTCTCATGTCACCTGTCTTTCTTTCCACTGGTCATACACCATGCTTTTATGACTCAGTTCAAGTAGATCTCCGTTCAGCCAGACTGGCCTTCTGCCTTGCCTGCTTGACTTCCAGCACTTCAGAATCGAAAGATATCAGCACCTTCAAAACTTTTTTCCTGGGGGACCTTGCTAAGCAGTTCCCTGAGCAACCTGAAGTCTGTTTTCCTTGTATCCAGAGTTGAGGTGTTGCTGTCAGTTTTCCTCCTGTTACCATAGATATTAAACCTGGATGCTTTGTGGTCACTGTGACCAAGGCAGCCTCCAATCACCCCTTCATCCAAGAGACTCTCTCTGTTAACTAGCAACAAATCAAGGAAAGAACTTTTCCTCATCAGTTCCCTCAGTGCAGTTCCTTGAAGTCATCATCCAGATACTTTAGGAATACTTTAGGACCAATTTGTACCAGCTGTGTGGTATTCCCAGTAGATATCTGGCAAATTGAAGACCTGCCTGAGGACAAGGACAGATGACTTGGAGGCATCCCTTAGTTCCATAAAGAACAGTCATCAGGGTTGTCATTCTAGTTGAGTGGTCTATAGCAGACTCCCACAATGACATCCATTTTAATTGTTGGTCCCTTAATCCTTACCAAGTGTGCTCTCAAAGATGACATTGCCATCTGCAAGTCCCATGCATTCCACCCCTTCTGCTACATACAATGCTACCTCTGACTTTGTCTGTCTTGTGTATCCCTCCTGAAGAGCCTGTAACCATACATCATGGCACACCAGTCACAGGACTCACCCCATTGAGTTTCACTAATGCTAATAATGTATCTTTGGGACTGGGCCAGGGCTTCCAGTTCCTGCTGCTTAGTCCTCATGCTGCACACATCCATATAAAAACACTTCAAGTTTGGTTCACCGTGCCCATCTCCTCATGGGGCAGTCAGAATTTCAGTGGGATGAGGTTCCCCGGATGTTGGTGTACCTTACCATTGCTCATTCCTGACTAGCCTGCTATTGCCTCTTTCCCCCTTCAAATCCAGTTTAAAGCCCTATCAATCAGTCCTGCTAGCTCTTGAGCAAAAATCCTTTTCCTCTTCTGAGAGGTGCATGCCATTGGATGCCAGTAGACCTAATGGTGAACAGACCATCGTGCAATTGAAAACCCCAAAGTTCTGCCAATGGCATTAGTGTCACAGCCACATTTTGACAAGCTGTGTCTGCCTGCTCAATTCTATATTCTTTCCTTCTACTGACAGGATTGAAGAAAATGCCGCCTGTGCACCTGACCTTTTAGCCAACTGTCCCAGGGCTCAGAAATCCATTTTGATTGCTTTAGGATTTCTCCTTGCTATGTCTTTGCTGTCTATGTGAAAAAATACTAGTTGGTAATAGCTTGGGGGCATTAGCAGATTAAGGAGTATCTCGGTTCTATCTCTTACCTTGGCCGTAGGGACTTCCCTGTGGGATGGGTCTGGTCAGCATATCAGACCCTCTGTTCCACTCAAAGGGAAGGGAGTAATTTATGACATCCAACCTTCTTTTTGCCTTTACATGAGTGGTGGTGATGTGGGGGGTTGACTGCCTAGATGACTCCTCCATCCCAGAAGGATCTGCATCTGCATTATCAGCTGTATGCTCATCCAGTTCAAGGGCCTCATATCTGTTGTGCACTGGCACCTGGCAAGGTGAGGCAGGCTAAGTACAGATTTTCCTGCCACCCCAAGTAGACGCTTTTTCCCATCTACTCCTGTCTCCAGGGCCTCCTCCATCTACATGATGGTGGGAAGTCCTTTGTCTCCTGTGCTGAGGCTGGCTGGTGCATCTCTCTCAAGGGCTGAAATGTATGATTATACCAGTCAGTCTCCTTCTCTGACTCTCTGATACTCCTCAGACTGGACACCATCTCCTGAAGCTCTTTCACCAGGCTGAGTTCCTTTGCTTGGGTACATCTCCCTCAGGTTACCTTGCTGCTGCTATCTGATACTGACCCAAAACTCAGGTGCACACCCCATGGCCCAGGACCTGGACAGCTGCATGTTCTCTAGAGTTCTGTTTGGGTGGCTGCATCTGTCCTTGCAGCTGGATGGGCTGTGAGAGACACTGAGGGCACAACGTTTTGCCGAGTGGATACCATGTCTCCTGCTGTTCTCAGCTTACTGGGACAGAGCCTTGCCTGCTGGAACTGACACACAAGCTGATGTGCCATTGCCCTTCTGATGCACCATGCCCTGCTTGCCCAATCTGTTTGCCGTGCTTCTGGTCACGGTCTTCCCTAAGGGTCACTTAAGTCTCTCGTTGTTCCTTCTGGGAGTGCACCAGCTGTGTCAGCCACGTTCACGCTATCTGCCGGCTCCTAGGTAGTCTCTCAGCCTGTCCACAGGTTCCCCTCACTCCAAGACCCCCCTGCCCCTCTCTTTTCCTCCTTGACACATACTCAGCCGCAGAACTTACTGGTGCTGCCTCTGTACTCTGTACAACGTGATCTTAACTTGACATCAGAAATGCAAAGATGGAAATGATGCCATATTAAACAGGGTTTTATCCTGTTAAAAAAAATGAAAAAAATGCCTTGCAGCTTGCCTTCAGCAAACACTTATTTTTCTTCCCACATGTAGAACGTAAATACATATGGAAAATGCATATTCCATGGAGAACCTTGCAATTGCCCTCTGGTACTACATTCCTGTGGTTTCTCTCTGCTTGAAATACCCCACTACCACTTACTTTGTCTTTCAATGAATTGCTACAATTTCAATGCTTTCTAATTTACTTTTTTTTTCTCTGAAAGAATCTTCAAGCATAAGTAGGAACAAAAGTAGGAATGAGGTAAACAAGGACTACCTATACTCTGCTAGAGAAAAGTAATAAGGCTGTAATGGACAGATATACAAGTAGTGACATAGTGACTAATGAAAAGAAATAGGAAAAAGTAATTGGAAAATTTTCTTCCTCATTCCTTCTATGAAAAACAAGTAGGGAAAACACCATGCTAACTGGAAAAAATGAAAACCCCAGAGGTGTCTGATATCCTTCCTGTTATGTTAAAAGAAATGTGAATCTGGAAGCAAGCAAGAGGGAAAAAAACCCCCAAAACAAATAATCAGTTTGTTTATGAAGAAGATCACAGCAGCTGGATGAGCAGCAGGAATGGAATGGGATGGGACAGGATGATCTGGCCCAAGCCCATGCTTCCCTCATGCACAGCTTCCTCTCACGAGTGACGGTGTCTCCAGCTAATAACCTCTTAGACAAAAATATAACTGCAGCAGTCCTGCCACAGTGATGAGTACTGCCAAGCCCAGGGCCATGCTGCTTCTGAGACTGTATTAACCTTCTTGTGGGTTTCCTTTTCTGTTTTCCCTTTTGTTTTCAGTTTTTCTACTTCTTAGAAGTTCTTTTCTACTTATCTTATAGTTAAATTCTTCCCATGAAATTCTGTACTTGCTTGCTCCTAAATCAGCTGCAATTGAGCCAGATTTCTCAGCACAAGGACATGTCTAAGCTGTGTTCATGGCTGGGATTCTATCTCCTAGAGGAGTATCAGAGTTCACAAGGGTGCTACTAGTAGCAGTGATGGAACATCTTTGTGAGAAGCCTGAAAATCTTTCAGGCATTTTGTCTACTCCAATGAAAAGATGCGGGGTGATTTCTTTGCCTTACTTTATATCCATTTCCCCTTGATATTTTCTTTCTCATTTTCTACCATTGTTTCTTTTTTTCCTTTTCCTTTTCCCTTCCCAGTATCTCTTTACTTGTTCCATGCTCTCTAAAGTGCAACTATTCCTCTACACTTTCCTCTCTTAACCTCATTGTACTCTTTCCCACTTTCTATTTTTGCCTCCCTTTTGCTTTGTTCATTCACCTTTCCTGCAGTTCCTCCTGTTCCCTCTTGTCAGTTATCCTTGCCTCACTCCTACTAGGAGGTACTTTTTTTTTTTTTCAAAATTACCCTGCAATAGCTCTGTTTGTTTTCAAATTCACTTTCCATGGGTAAATAAAACAAAATTGTAGCAGAAACACTTGCATGCTACATAGAGAATCAGAGGATTTAACAGAGCTGGATCTCTGTTTTTACTGAGAAGGCTCTGGTTCACGTCAACCCTGCGGTAACTACTCATGAGATGAAAATTATGGACAATTGGGTACAATGGCCTTCACCACTGCAGTCCCGTCTGCCCTCCCATGTATGTTGTCCTTCCTTCCTGCTGACTGTGATGGGGTGCTGAGGTGGTCCAAACACAAAAATGGTGTGTGCAGCTCACAGACTATGGCTGTGGTAAAGCCACTGGTCGCACCAGAGTAGTTCAGTGCTTGGATACTCAGCAGCTGACTCAGGGAGGCAAAAGTTCAAAGAAGGGCAACATCTACAATCAGAAACATGTTTTGGGCCTGAGGACTAGAAGAGTTAAAAATAGGAACATGTGGGTCTAATTACAGAACAAATGAAAAAAGGGCTAGAAAAAGGAACAATCTGAGGAAATCGAGAACAGTTGATCAACTGGAGTATTGCAAACAAGGTCAGATACTGCTCCTGCTTCCCTTACAGAGGAGATTTGAATCATGTAACAGCTGATCCACACTCTGTGTGGGAATAAAATGCATGTGGACCTAAAAACATGAGAAATGTACTTGACAAGGTGATCCTTGCATAGAAAGAATAAGGATTAATTTTGTCATTGTAGAAGCTGCACAGGCACAAAGACTCTAACAACCTTCAGCGCCCATAAAATGCAAAATCTGCTCTTGAGAGCTACCTAAACTGCAAGCAACTTAGTTCCTGCTCTCTCTCAGGTCCTCACAATCTTGCTCCTCATAAGCTATGGAGTGTAGGATTGGATAGATTCTCCTAAATGGTTTAATGAAATATATCCTTGAGTAGTACTAAGACTTTAGTGTCATGTGGAAATATATTAGCTCTTTTGTAATAGGATGCATTATCTGGTTTATGTGTATGTACAACTGTTCCTAAACATTAAACCTGTATAAAATACAATGAAAAATCAGAGGCAGTTATACAATAATTTGAAAATCCAGTAGCCTCACGGTGGCAGACTGCAGCCAGAGTTCCTTTTGACACGGGCTTAGATTTCTTGACCCAGTTACATTTGTCCTTTCTGAATGGCTTCCATATTGTACAAATGGTGGAAGATTGTCTCAGCTATGAGGCTATGAGGCCTATCAGAGTAAAGTAGTGACCAAAACAACTGTGGAAATTACTGGATCAGTGTATTAGACTGCTACTTTTCTTTCTTCTTCCTCTGATTCCAGCAGGGAATGTTTATATAGGTCCACTAGGCTCTATGCACTGCTCCAGGAAGAGTTTTAGAGTACAAATTGTCTCCTATGGAAAGTAGAGAATGGTAAAAAAGGGAATATCTGAAGGAAACTTTCCTCTTTTCTTCCTGAGGTATTATTGAAATGACTATTTCTTTCCATTTCACAGCAAAGAAAATTTCCAAAAATATTTTCTTGCTCAACCCCAATATGCTGCTAAGACACAAAGTTTAAACACTTCTTTTCTGCAACTCCCAGAGTTTTATTTCTCTTTCTTTTATGTAGTGCTGTTCTGCAAATCTTGGTCTCCAGTGCTTAAATGTGGAAAGGTTGATAATTTACACTGGAAGTAGCATTTGGGGAACTTGTATAACTAGAGAGTTGGTATGAAAATAAATTGTAAAAACACACAAAAGAGGAAAATCAGCTGCCAAAATTAGACTGGCACACTTAAGAATTTGAAATACCAAGCTTACTGCATAATTGACTGATTAGTTACATCTAAATTCATTACTGAAATACAGTTAATGGGGGTGTTCTTCAAAACAACGGAAAAATTAAAAATGGAGCAGTCATTTGAATGCATAGACTTAAGCTTTAAAGTATTCTTTTAAAATATATAGTGTGTTCAGTATCATAAAGTACTGGATGTGTTCAGACAACACTCCGCTGGGAGGGTGGCTGAATAGTCTCTTCTGTTTCACCTCAGGGAACTGTTCTTGGTTTAAGCTTACCTCTTCCCCAGTGGCTGTTGAACTCAACTTTGCTTCAGTGGGAATATATTCACTAGCAAACTGGGAGTTTTATTTCCCTGTTCCTCTAACATAGTTATGGATTGCAATTCAGTCCTTGATAACAAGGTTTCTGAATATGGTAAGGAAGTTTGTTGTTCAAACACTTAATTAGAACACTGCTTCGGTTGCTGCCTTGGTAGGCTGGGTTGGAACTTACAGTGAGGAAACTAAGACTCCAGCCTTAATTCAGAAATGCAAAAATGCTGTAGAACTTTTGCTTTCCCATGTATCTGTCCATCACCTCTATCAGAAAACTCATCTCTAACACTACTAAAGATGAATATCCTAGACTGTGAAATAGGCATGTGTAGGTATGCACACATAGGAGTTCAGTCACACATTTCTTCTCTGCTAACTCTGCAACACTGAAGGATCCATGGGAAGAGTTCATGGACAGCTGAGTGACTGTACCTAACAGCAGGGCAGCAAGCCTCACCTGAGTCCTACAGTGAGGATTTCCAGTTTCTTCCTCAACTATCCCTCACTGTCAGTTCTCACAAGCAGTAATTCAAACAAGGAGTGAACTGCATGTGCTAAAGGCCAGCTTATCCAGTTTTTACGCAGATTCTCCATCTGGCCATTAATAACAGAAGTTCATGCACAAAACTGCTCATAGGAGAAAATTCAGAACACGTGGCTTCAAGTTTTACCTGTACTGTGTGTGGGTCCTTGCTGACTCTGTTGCAAATACCCCCCTTTGAAATAAAGGAGCAGTAACAGAAATTCCATGCTCACACATGCTGGAGTTTCATTTCAGTGACATCATTTATCAACTAGACTTTGCCAAAGGGAAGAAGTTCATGTTATATGATTCAAAACCAGCATCTAGAATGAAATTGGCTAGAAAGATCTCAGATTTCAAAAGGACATGCCATACACGGGCCCTTACTCTACTCACTTGGGTTCACTTTTTGAGATCTGTGTTTTGACCAAAACTTTCTAAGCTAATGAATTGCAACCTTGAAAAGTGCTTATAAAATGAAAACACATTCCAGACATTAAAAAAGACCGTGTTAAAAAAGCTCACATTACTTTTTGGAAAGGCATAAAGCGAATTTAGGGAGATTTCATGCAGATTCAATAGTGAAAAGGCATGCCAGATTAAAAAAAAACCCTTAATCATGTTAACTCTGTAGAAGAAAAAAAGACAAACACACTTTATGTACGTCAATTTACAGAAATTCTATAACTTCGTAGAAGTGTTCTTGTAATGTAATACATCCTGTAGCCTATTTTTAGTTTCTGGAATATGCTTTCTGATATTAAATTTCAGTTTTCATCTTGCTGTGTAAAACCTAAGTAGAAACTGTAAAAAACCCAATGAATCAAACACACAAACACAGGTTACTAATCTAGCTATGCCTTGGAAATGCCTGCAATTAACTGTGTGAATAGTATATTAAATGATTTAACTCATTTTGGGTTGAAGTGAAGGGGATATCCAACAGAGGTAAAATCTCCTGTTTCAAGCTTTGGCTAGAGATAGTATGAATGAAAGAAAGAGAAGAAAATTAGAGTGTGAGAATCTCTTTTCACCAACACCTTCTCTACTGAGCTGATAGTACCTTTCTCTCCAATTGTTCCACTTATGGTTTCATACCTTATTGTGCTCACTTGCATCCACTTTGACAGCTTGCTCACGGACATTTGACACCAATAAGAGCAACTGAGCAGACCAGAGACTGAAAAGGAAAGCTGGTCAGAGAGTAGCAGATGGTACAGTTCTGCTTGATGCTGGTATCCCTAAAGCCTCATTTGACTACCAACCAAGAATCCCATATGATTTTCAGTTCATTGTCTCTAAACATTACTAAAAAAGTTGTCTATTACTTTAAAGGAATTAGAATATTGAACATTGAGAAATCAGCCAATTATAAAATGTAAAGGACAAGATGGGGTCAATTTACTTGATATAGACATTTTCCCTGCATGCAATTTTCACCATTTGAAGCAGTTCTCTTACATAACATTTACCTTCCTAGATGACAGCAACTCTTTTTCCAAAATTCTTTCTTTTGTTTTGACCAATGCGTAGGTAAGAACATAGGAATGGGTGTGTAGGAATACTTCCCTCCAGGACTCTCTTTTAGCCTCTAGCAATTTGTAGCTGAGAGATTGCCTAACACTTCACTAATATTCTTATTCTTAATGACTTTCAGTGGGTTTTTAATAATAGGACTTTACTCATTTGCTTTTTGAACCCATATAAACTCACAGGAGCCACAGCTGAGCTAGGTATATATAAAAAATATAATTTGGGGATTTTTTTTTTTTTGGTACAGCAGGTGCCTAAAAATTATGACATTATACTTCGGTAGGATTAATGAGCAGTAAAAGAAGATAGTCATAAACAGAGATATTTAGGGAAAGACTTCAGAAAGACATATGTTTCTATTGTCAGTTTGACCTAAGGGTGTGGAGGGAGCACAGAAGTCTCGCATCTATTTCTTACCTCTTCTTTTTGTACAACTTTGAGTTTTTGGCAAATATTCTGGGTTTGGACTCCACATAGAGGAAAAGAGTCTTTTCCATCCTGATGAGAATATAAAAAGGAAAGTTGGTATACTTCTTCAGGGCTGATGGGAAAATGAAGACCAAGAATGTTGTTAAATTATAATATAGACATAGTAAAAAACAGAGGATGATGAAAAATACTGACAGTCTAGCTGTCCTTTAATGAAGGATAACATTTTCCATTACAGGAACCATAAAGCACTGGAAAACATTTTGAAGAACTATCATTTAAAGTTTTGGGTTTAGTTGGAAATATCACTGCTCAAATTGTATTCATGATACTATCTCATAAATATGTGAATATAAGATTCCTTTAAAGTTTTGGCTTTTCTTCAGAATATTTTTTTTCCCTTTATATTGTATTAACTTATTGTTTGAAGAGAGAAGCACACTCCTCTCTCTGTTTCCATTCCCCTCCCAATTCTTGTCTTGTAATGAGATGTTTGACTCAAATATCATCCTCCATTTTACTCTCCTAAATTTTTCTGCTCTCTCTGTTCTTTTTAACTCTGACAACATCAGAACCTATTTTTTACTTCCATAGCCAAGGGTTTTTCTTAAATCTAGCAGTTCTCAAATTAGCACCTAAACTGTAATTCCTGTTGCCTTTAAATCTCTTGAGCAGACATTCTTTTTTCATTTCTATCATGTCAGTTTTCATTAATTCTTTCCTAACTGTCCAATTTAATGCAGCCTATTCTTCCACTCTTAATCTCCATAGATGCAAAGATTATAGCAACCAAATACCATTAAGCAGTTTATGCAGTCAGCCTATTAGTGCTGATAGAATGAATATGTCTCCTTCTCACAGCCAGACCCTGTTGAAGACCATTTTTCTGTCATACTTCAGGTCATATTTAGTCTGATTTTAGTCAACAACCTAGCAAACAATTTCAATGTTTTTTTGTACTGGACATACATGAAATCAGGCTCTTAATTGTGGGCACAACTCATTTGAAAGCATAAATGAAGGCAGTGTTACTGTAATACCTCCTTTTGTGTATTCCATTTTGATTCTCTCTCCCTCTCTCTAGATATTCCTTCAAAGCATCCACCTATATGTCCCTGTCTTTCATCACTAATTGACTTTTCTAATTTATTTTTGGCAACAATGCTCTTTTCTCAAGTTGTGAGTTTTAATTCTGTAATCCTGTTATTGCTCCTGCTGGGTCAATTTTCTATGCATGAAGTTGGCTCCCTTCTACAGCCTGAAAGCTACTTTCAGCAATGACAGATTCTATTTCTTTGGACTTCCCAGACTAGATAAATACTGCCTTCTGTACATCATCTGATCAGCAATAAGCAGTATTTTAGGCTGCTACACAAATACAAATTTCCTGTTAGAGCTGCAAACTTTTCATAGGAAAGTTCAGTTTATGAAGAAATCTGCTTTCCAAAGAAATGTTCATTAAAGAAAATGGAAAAGATTATAATTTTTCCAAAGTGGAGATAGACAGGTCAGATATTCTGATTGAATTCCAATTTGATTACCAAATGCAGACAATTTTTGTGAGAATAAACCTTGTGAAACAAGATTCCTTTTTCTAAATTAAGCTCTTCCAATGCATTCCTTCCCAAATTAAAAGGGAGACTTTGTGTTGCATTTTGTGCTGAATATTAGCTAGAAAGAGTATGGGAACCACCCAAATGACAACACTAAGAAATTTGGCTTCAGCAGTTTCCAGTTTCAATTGCTTAGTTCCTTGTCAAAGTCAAACTCATGCTAAAAGGAAGATGAGGCAAAAATTAATAAGATAGATTACCAAAGCAACTCCAGGTTTTGTGTTTGTTGATGGGATCAAATGTACAGATGTTTCACAGAAGATGACTCTTAGGTCTTCTTGAGAAGGTGTAACTAACAATAACAATGTTTGGATCAAATTGTTACCATAAAACAGGTGAAGGTGCTGAAATCTCTGTGGCTCTACTAGCAAACTGGTTTTCTATTCCCAACTCTAACCAGTGACATATATAAGACTCTGAAGAACATCTTAGTTCTGCTTTTCTAGAATTTCATTACTTATGATGTGTGGTGGCGGTAATATTTGCTGTCTTACTGCAAACTATAGAATTATCTACACAGAACAGCAGACAACTGTGCACAGATCCTTGAGCTAGTGGAAATCTGAGCCAGTAATTCCATGTAATATACTGAATAGCCCTGTGCGACCAGAAGTAGTCGATTAAGTGGCACTTTCCAAGAGGCTGGGCCTGGACCCCTAACAATAGCAATGATTGTAGCAGATTAAACTTTTTGATCATGTAGGTCATAGATTCATAGAATCACCAGGTTGAAAGAGACCCACCGGGTCATTGAGTCCAACCATTCCTATCAAACACTAAACCATGTCCCTCAGGACCTCGTCCACTCGTGCCTTAAACACCTCCAGGGAAGGTGAATCAACCACCTCCCTGGGCAGCCTATTGCAATACCCAATGACCCTTTCTGTGAAAAACTTCCTCCTAATGTCTAGCCTAAATCTCCCCTGGTGGAGCTTGAGGCCATTCCCTCTTGTCCTGTCCCCTGTCACTTGGGAGAAGAGGCCGGCTCCCTCCTCTCTACAACCTCCTTTCAGGTAGTTGTAGAGAGCAATGAGGTCTCCTCTCAGCCTCCTCTTCCCCAGGCTAAACAACCCCAGCTCTCTCA
>WAAB01016460.1:113788-195984 GCA_013389865.1 Piaya cayana | reverse complement strand
CTCTGGGCCTGGCCATCCAACCAGTTTTCTGCCCAGGAGAGTGTGTGCCTGTCCAGGCCAGAGGCTGACAGTTTCTGTAGCAGAATGCTGTGAGAAACTGTGTCAAAGGCTTTGCTGAAGTCCAGGAAGACCACATCCACAGCCTTTCCCTCATCCAGCAGCCGAGTCACACTGTCGTAGAAGGCGATCAGGTTAGTTTGGCAGGACCTGCCTTTTGTAAACCCATGTTGGCTGGGCCTGATGAAAAGAAGCAAAATCTTTAATCTTGCTCTCTGGAGCAACAGTTCACCTTGTCAACTGCTTTCCACACTGTTGCACTTGCTTTACTCTATCATAAGTAGCTGGTATTTTTTGAGTAAAGAAAAATAGCCTTCAAGATGAAGACTGAGGCAAACTCAACTCCCACTTTTATGAGTTTTAACTCATTACATTGCTTGACTTCTTGTTAAAATGAAGGATCACAGTTTTCTCCCTCTTCACCTGCCCATAATTGTGTTTATCTCCAAAAGGAAGGGGGAAAGGGTTTGTTTCCAAAGCAAGTAAAGTTGAACAGGAAAGCTAACTAGAGTAACTGTAGCAGTGTTCTTCAGTAACATCATCAGCATAGCCCTGCCCCCAAGGGAACAATATATTAGGGACTATATATTACTTTATTCCAGAATAATTAATGTGCTTTCAAAACATAAAAATTCTTGGGAGAAACAAGGGAGAGGGAAGGAGTGCAGGCCACTTTTATTCTGTTAGAATTCCCCAACAGCTGTTCCATGCTGCTCAACAGAGAAAAGCAATGTGCACAAAGCCAGGCTTTTCTGGAAATCAGAGTGGAAAAAGTCTTATCATTAAAAGGCTGGATAAGATGCAGTTAAAAATGAAAGAAACCTCAACCATCCAACTTCCAAATAAATTGTACATTGCCCTTGTACAAAGATTTCTTATCAACATAACCCAGTAGCAGCTGTTGCTCGAAATAAGTGCTATTCCTTTATCAATAATCCCAAACCATAAAACCAACTCAAACCCTTTTAGAAAAGAAACACATGTATTATCTAAGGCTCAGATAACATACTAGTGCTTAATTTGAGCCAATGCAAGTTTTTAAAACGTGTGCAAAACTAGAGATGCTAACTAAACATGTAAAAGCATTTTCATTTCTGTTAATTTTGTACTGAATCTGTTACCACAGATGTTTCTATAAGATATTATTTAATTTTAATTAAAACTGTAGGCAAAAAATTTAATAAATGTAGTGATATTAATAAATACATTGTGAAAAGTTTTGAAGAAAATTTATTCTGCCCTTTTTTAATTCCCAGTAAAAGCTGCTGTAACCATACACCCACTCAACCTGTAAATGCATGAAAAGGACTTTTGTGAAACACTTTGATTAATTTTATCAAGTAAGTAAAGTTTGCAAGAAACCTCATTTCTGTGCAGGAATAAGACTTGAATCAAATGGTTCCTCAAATGTATTTTCTCACTCTTCTTGATTCAGTGGTGACTTTGAAACTTGAAACTGATTTTAGTTTTATCCCACTATAGAGACTAGTTTTCATTGCTTCTCATAGGAGTACTGTAAATTTTAAGGAGTGGTAAAACAATCTCTCTCATGACAGTCTGTCCCCTGCAGGAATAAGAAGCCTGCACAGACACTGAGATGTTAAGGGAAACATTATTATTAATCACTAGGGACAGGATACTAATCAGATTATATTGTCTGATCCCATTTTCTGAACATAATAAATTGTGATGGGAAGAAAAACGGATCACATATATTCTAATTCTTACACACAAAAGTTGTTGGGGAAGGCACTGAAACAAGACAAAATATGACCACATACAAAGTAATCTAGAATTAAATGTTTGATTTGAAGTATAAGAAATGTATAGAGAATATATTGTGGAAACATCTTAAGAATTTTATTTCCAGCAATCTCCTTTTCTTTGGATGGAAAAAGGTGGTGGTTGTGGTGAGAGGGAAAGAAATGAACAATGGAGGGAGAACCTTCTAATGTAGAATTTATTCATCAAATACTCAAATATCCTATCTATTTTAACCATTAGTAGGTTATATTTAAGGTGTGGTATTTTTCCTCTTGATTGTCTTGAAATTTTTCTTATGAAGAACATGGATTTGCTGAGGTGCATATCGTTTTGTGAAGACTGCAATTGTGAAGATATGTCTTCCTTCAAATATATTGTTTAGTAAAATATGTCAGCTGCCTATAACTCCAGGGCTGTTGAGTTCCACACTGTGAATGTGATGAGTACCTTTGTTTTGCATGTCTTAGCAACTGATATGCTTCAAGTCTCAGCTCTTGAGCTGATTTTTTTACCCAAATTCTCATCTCACTGATGTCGGTTTTATATCAATGTAACTCAACTGCATTACAACTCACAGCATCTAAGATACCTTTGTGATGGGATAACTACCCTCTGGCAAGTCAGCTACCTGCCTTTCAAAAGCTTAAGTTAGACAGTAAAACCAATGGCAACTGAGTTTACAGAAGCCTCCGTTGAGAGTAGTATCTGCACTTCTGAGACTAACTGGTTCAGAGCTGATGAAAAGGTCACAGGAATAAAAGTTCCTTCTGATGTTATGTTTCCAGTGGAGATTATCCGCTAGCTATTCAGTCAAGTACCAGCTATTTATTACTGCACAGCACAGTGCCATAATTTTGGGAGATGCCGTTCATTGGCCACTGAACAAGCTGGAAATATTTCTGCACAACCATTTTTGAAAACTCAGAAAAAAACCCTGGCCCACCTGTCTTTAATGCATCAGATTTAGTACTTTAGTGATTTTCTTTTTCCTGGGGTCATGAAAAAGAAACTTTAAATGTGGTCAGTGCGTAAATTCTTCCTGCCAAATTAAGAAGGAGAAAGAGAAGACAGAAGCAAAAAGGAGAAGAAGAGGAGGAGAAGAAAGACTACTCCATCCCCTAGGTCCCTTGATTTTTGGTTTCACAGTAATGTAGCAATTGTATTCCAAAAGGTATTCTGTACTATACCCCATACTTCCACCTAACTGCTAATAAGTATATCCTTACATAGAAATTAGTCCACATGTTATTTAACATCATCTTTGGGTATAGAGGGAGAGATTATGTACCCTTGATTGATTTATTTTAAAAATTGTTATTAATTTCTGTATTTTGATTCTTTAGCCTAAAACAGGGATAAAAACATCTTGCATTCTTTCATCTTTGACTTGCAGAGCACCTCTAAGAAAGTTTCTGCTGTTTTCTGAGCAAGTGTAAAGCATTTGCTTTCATAGTTCCCAGTACCAGCCTACAGACCTTTTTCCCTGCAGTCAAAGGACTCCTTGATGAATTATTATACTACTGCTTTTGATACTAGTTCCTACCTCACAGGATGTTCCATGTTAATGGATAAAGAAAGATGTTGAAAAGCATCTAACTTACATAAGTATTTTCAAGAATGAATCCTACCACTTCAAACAGTCAGACTCTAGAGATCTGGCCTTAGGGGCAAGTTTCTATGAAGTTAATACATCTCCTTCTTCATGCATAAGTTAGTTTCTTCCTCCCAGCTCAGTGCTCAGCTGTGTTTCAGTCTAAGCAGGCATGGCCATAAGTGTTTTTAGGATACTCTATCGCATTTTAAATTGGGTAGCCAAAAATGATGATACGTGAAAATGTAAAATATCCACTGAATGACCAAGATTTTCAGAAGGATCACTGTCTGTGCACTTACAAAGTGTTCATCATACTTATATCTATCATCAGCTGTGAGCTGGTATACCGACTTGTCTCTTGGGTGGTTTTTCTTTTTTGAAGAAAAAGCAAAGCTAACCCTCAGTTTCAAGCTGCTTTTCAAATGGAATAGAGGTCTTAGAGAACTGCAGCATCAGTGAATAAGAAGCCCTGTATGCAAGCCCCCTTGAGTATTGGACTTGAATGAATATTATTTCATTTACAAGGAACTACATTTTTCAGTAGATTAATTCTTGTGGATCTGCAAAACCTACTGCATGAAAAATATACAAACAAAATACTTTCCCCCTCCTCATTTTAAAGCAGATAGTTTCTCTTGGCAATAACATGCATCTTTCCTGGTTAATATCTTACCCTGCTTTCAAACTTAATATTAACTGTGTAGAACTATAAAGAGGGATGAGAACCAAATAGAAAACAGGAGTTTTTGAGACCACAGCTAATATAAAACCTACAGTATCCTGTGCCTGTTGGGTTGTTGCTGAATTTTATCTCAGACTGGTGAACTGCCTTTTTTTTCTCCTCATAAATAAACTACAATAGCACTCTCTCTCAGTTGAAGTTGTACATCATTAATAGCTTGCACAGAGGCCTCACTTCACCCTCAGCAACTTGCTGCTTGGTTGCAGAAAATATAGCTTGAACATATGACATTTTAGATAATACTAAGTATTTCTTTTTCCAGATTGGACCTTGTGTAAAAAATGAAAGCTTATTAATCTTTAACTTCCTACTGCTGAGCAGTATGACTGTGCTAAAGAAATGTTATTGCTGTATACAGAGTGGGAAAGAATAGGAACAGGAAAGTATGAAAACACAGATGGTAGAAGGAAAAACTGGAGGGAATCCAGACAGACCTTTTAAATCCTCAATTTGTTTCAAAATTTGTTATGAGTCTGGAGGATCGCACCATGACACCTGTAGAATATAACATGTAAGATACCATTATTTTTTGAAAGATATGCTTTTTGGATGACTTTCTCAAGTTTCCTCCTAATGAAGTCTGTGTTTTGTTATTGCAAAGGGAAAGGTGGGGACAGCTTTATGTATACTCTTCTGCTTTGTATATCCATGGTTAAATCCATCCTGAAACACAGGCTATGTGCCAGAAATTTTCAAGAAGCATTATGTGAAACCTCATGTCCCATGAGTTTTAACATGGTGTGAATAGTTCCTAATCCACTTTCAAGATGCACTATGAAACAATTTCTAAATAAAAAAGCTTTGTGCATGACAGTGCATCAGCTGTAGGCAGTAGATGAGATAACAAGTAGCATCTGCTGTAACTGTGCAAGATAGGAGAAGCGCAAATAGAGGAGCCTGGGGTCAAAGAAAAAGCTGCCATTTCATTCACACTGATACAAGAGGGAAGATGGAAATAAAAGGCCTGCAGTACAGACTTTTGTTTTCCCCACTTCTTCCTGTTCCTTCCACCTCATCCTTCCATGCCCTGGCATGCTCTGGAGGAAAAAGGACTTTCGCTGTTGCTGAGCAGTTTGGATTGGCTCCCAATCACCTCCTTCCCCCTCTCCAAACTATCAATAGGGGTAGAAAATAGTTACTAGGGGACATATTCCCTCAGAAGACCTAACTGGAACTTATGAGGAGTGTCATGTACTTTTTAACCAACACTCGTGGTGAAAATGAATGTGTCCCTGATTCACTGTGCCATGCCATGCCAAGCCATGTCATGTGACATTGGACCCTCTCTTGTGGCTATATGGGACAGGAAACCAGCCAGAGCTCTCTGAGCAGTACCAGCATGGCCCAGAGCTGGGTGAGGAGGATAACAGTAAGAGTTATAGGTAGCTATAGGAAAATCGGCAATACTTCTTCTACCTCCAAGGCCTGTTTGATTTCTGCATATTCCTAGATCCCAGAGTTCCTCGTCTTTTACTCTTTTCAAGCACATAATAAAAATCCCTGCTCTCTTCATTAATTTTCTGCCTTCCTTTGGGTCAAATAGAACAGAAGCACAGAAACAAACAGTATGTTTAAAATGTGATGTTCATCACATAGTTTTAAATTTATACAAAAGCCCATGTCCCTGGGAGAAATTAGCAATTTTACACATTTACTGTTCACCAAGGATCAATTAAAGATAATTATCCTCTTTACTGGTAGTGGAAGATGAAAATAGCTAATATCTCAAAGTAAAGTTCTTATAAGACCCAAATAGAACTTAATAGAAAAGACATTTGACATATGCTGTTAGATGTAAGATACATCTAGCACTTGTGAAGAACTGTATTTCTGTCTGAACCAATTTATAAGTTAGAGCATGTCCTAGCCTGTATTGATGTAAATGAGGCACAGGACAGTGATTTTGACAAGGCTTGAGAGCACTGGATACATTGACCAGGCCAACTTAATAGATTAGATTTCATATTTATTTACATTAATTGTATAAAGAAAACACTAGATAAACAGACATAGTCCAGGTTGAGATTAATTTTAAAGGAGATCTGCTCTATTTAATACATGAAAATACAGGATACATTCTGCAAAAGAAACAGACAGGGTAGTCGGTAATCTGCCTGGCAGAGAAGGACCTAGGGGTGTTGGTTGGCAGCTGAATATAAGTCAGCATTGTGCCCAGGTGGTGAAGAAGACCAATGGCATCTTGAATTGTATCAGAAACAGCGTGGCCAGCAAGACGAGAGAAGTGAATGTGCCCCTGTACTTGGCATCAGTGAGGCCAAACCTTGAATACTGTGTTCAGTTTTGGGTCTCTCACTACAAGAAAGACACTTTGGTGCTGGAGTGTGTCCAGAGAAGAGCAACGAATCTGGTGAAGGGGCTGGAGANCAGGTGTGGTTGGACTCAAAGATCTCAAAGGTCTTTTCCGACCAAGTGATTCTATGATTCTGTGATCCCAGCTCCAGTATCAGTGAATTTTAAGGACATTGTGCACTGCTATTCAGGGCTCCATCCTTCCTAGGACTATTTGAGCCCCAATAAATATTATTCTCTTCACTCTGTGAAAGGACAGTTGATTTTTTTGCACTTTCTTGCCCATTCTCCAAGACAGATTTTAAATAACAGTAGTAGGTACCAGAACCTTGGCCAGCTATTTCTTTATTATCACTTTCTTGTTAGGAGGTGAAGTTTTCCATCCACTGAGCTGCCTTGCAACGCTTCTAACTTGCTCTAAATCCAAACACATTTAAATATTTCTAAATCTTCCCAGATGTGGCTACTGCTCAGACACTTGTTTCCAAACCATTCCAGCCACACTCTGGCTAACTTTGTCTTCGAAACTGTTGCATCTCTCTAATAACTAAGTATGGATAAACCACCAACTTCAATGCATCTGCAGAACCCTTCTCATTGCCTCACAACAGGGATCCTCAGATCACGATGAAGTTTTTCCAAGGAAAAATTGTCAGCTGAAAAAATTTGGTAACTTCCGTTGTTATCCCATTTGGGATTACTCTTTCAGCTGTGTTACTAGCCAGGACTATGGGTATCCTAACAGCTATGTAGCAAGTTTTTTACTCTATGGCTAGTACTATTCCTATAAAAGTAAGAATACTTGAAGGCAGTAAGGTTGAGGAAACAAGTAAGTAAGAAAAGTTGAACAGGACAGATGGGGAAAAAACCAGAATACTGAAGAAAAGGGAAACTAATTTGGAGAAGGATAGTTAAAATTCTAAGTAAAAAAACCCAATGTTGTTGTAAACATTGTTAATGGGAAATTGTAATTACACTTGAGTAGCGAAGTGAGAAGTGCCTGAAAACTCAGACTCATACAACAACGTTGTATGAATGTGACTGTATGGGAAGATCCTGTGACTTATGGACTCTTCTGCTCTTTTGGTTGCTGATCTTCATTAGCTGCTTCTACCCTCTAATTATTTCTTTCATCTTTTTTTTTTCCAATATGAAAATTACAGCAAGTACATACTAGAAACAAACTTGAAATGTCAGCTAGACTCAGAAAGTTTTCTGTCACTTTGTTTTGATTGGAAGCCCACAACACAAACATCTTGTTTTTATAAAGATGCTTCCTACGAAGTCTAGAAACACAGCTCCCTTGTCAATCATGAAAAGAGTGTATACAAATTTGTCTTTGGGTTCATGTCATACCACTGAGTATGACGCTGGCCCTCTGTGGCAGCAGAGCAGACTGAGGACACACAACTGTTTACATCACAAGGCCAGGCTTGTTTTCAAAGAGCAGTAGAGGAAATTGAAGGACTACACCAGTGTTTATAATATTGTTAAACATAAAAGAGAAAACAAAGCTTATAGTAAATTCAAAGTGCAATTTTCAACAAAAATCAAGAAAAGTTATGAGGTAAACCACAAGCAGAGAAAAAAGAATGTTAAGTGTTGAGCTTCCAGTCATACAGTCTTGGATGCACCGCCAGTATCCATGTAGTCATTGTAATGAGGCCTAAAGCCATGATCTCCAGGGTTTTTTTTGTTTATCACTCTATCTCATATAGCTGTATCTGTCCTATCTTGGAAAAGAGGACAATATGAGATTCATATGATAAGTATCATAAGGGAGACACTGCTTAAAGCAGTCGTTGCTCCTTTACTTTGTCCAAGCTAGAGAGAGTTGATAGTGTGAAGGGACTTAGGTAATGCCGGGGTTTGATTCTGACCATGAGTTTGAGCTGTGAAATAATGGGGAAAATATTTTGATCCTGACTTTTTTTTACCCTTTAGTTTAAATCTGTTGTTTTCCACTGAGCTGTTTCTGAGGCAGAGTTCATCATGTAGAATAACACCACTAGCTTGTCAGCTCAGCACCAAGCTGCCACTCTTCCCTTGTAACTGCTTGCAGAGGAGTAATCACTAAAATGCGACACTGTCAGGTCTGTCTGAATTCTCTCTTGTTTTGAAGTATATTCAGTACAAAAAGCTGTGGAGAGAAAGAGAGGAGTGACAACTCTGATCCTACAGCAGCAGCTGCTGTGGTCTTGGCTCTGAGGTAGACAGGCATCAAACTCCACGACTGTCTTAGAGATCTGTCAAGATCTTTCTTAAAGTGCTGTCAAGCTACTTCATCTTTAAAAACAGAGAAATTGTATTTTGCCCATATACTTGTATTGCCTCATCTTTGGTGAATTTGTAAATACAACCTAAGTAAGGATCAGTTGAACTGTAAGAGATTTTATGGGTATTTGTTTATCACAACTGGTACTATTCTTATGCCTCTCCAGTGCAAGCACAAGTAACTGAGATCCACACAGAAAAATGAATTAAAAATATTGGATAATTTCTTCCATTCTATGGGAATATTTTTCATTATTAAAACAAAAATAGATATTTCAGCCATTCTGTCTCTAGATCAAGGTGTGATTGCCACAAGTCCTAGTGCAAAGTAGGCTCCTGTCCAGCCAACTACAAAACAGAAGTGTTAATAGATTCAGAGGCCCTACCAGAGATGCTTTGTCTGCACATTTTGAAGCTATATCCAAAGGTCTCATTTTTTCTCATTCTCTCTGTGCTTAAATATTTCCAGTTTCTCTCCCATCACAATGATCTCATGTGTTTACATGCCCAGCATCCATAGCAAGAGGGACAAAGGATTCTGTTATAAATGCAGGCGCAGCTACAACTTGCTTGCAGGCCTCACACCTATATTTCTTCTATAAATCTCAGCCAAATCTCTGTTTTAAGATGCAATTGCTGAGTTGGCTGTGGGCCCTTGAAACCACAGTTTCAAATAAAATGCAGTAGAGGAGAAAAGAAACTACTTTTCTTCTTAAGAACAACAAAGTCAACCTAAGTACTGCTGTAAAAAAAGGAAGGATTTTAGGTACTGGTAATAGAACGAAACAGTGAGAAAATACTTCTGAAAAGAAGTTTCCTTCTTAAAGGTCAGTGGGGCAAGAGTCTCAAGTGGTAAAAATTAGATTCCCTTGGAGTTAATGGATCCCTAACTATTTATTCTAGAGTTGGGTAAATATCTGTTTTCAGGAGATTCACTACCATACATGTGAGCAGTAGTGAGGGGTTGAGAGTCCTTACACTGTGGCTTCCCCCTCTCTGCCTCGTGTTTTGATTGATTTAGCTGCCACCTGGTCTAATTATCAGAAACAGAATGAGAAATGTTTAATTACCATTACAGGAAATGCTCCAAATGTGCTTGGAAATAGTAGGGATAACATTAACATGTCAGTAAATATTTCATAGATTTGTAGTCCTTTCAATTTAGACTTTTATTAACTTGACAGTGAAGTATATGCCTGTGATGTCTTTAATCCATTTATAGTATATCCCTGTCATGCCTTTAATCCATTTATAGTTTGTTGGTTTGTTTTTCTTTTTTTTTAAAAAAATCAAAAGCATGGAAAAATGGTAAACAGAGACCACTAATTTCATGCTTGGAGGTATGAGATGCTCAGGGGCCCAGAAATCCTCAGTAACATTGCTTTGGAATTTACTATCTTGGGCTGGAAAGAATCCCTGATATTTGGCCTCTACATCATGTTATGTAAATACATCTGACAAACACACACACAAAAAAAACCAGTGAAGGAAGTGGAAAAAGGTTTGAACCCTCTTTTTTTTGTGAAACAAGACAAACCCACAACCTTGTTGGTAGAAGAAATTAATCTGTTGTGCTAAATAATGAGGCTGAATCACAAAATCCATATCAAAGCAACGTTTATGATGGAAGAAACTGAGAAGTTTCTTGGTACCTGACAGCTTCTCTTAAAAAAGCATATAAACTTTCCAAATTCCTTTTCAGCTGTTGTAAATTGAAACAAAACCAAAACCCCCAAATATAGCACTTTGACAAGAAAGAGATTAAGTCTTACAATGCTTGTTTGAAAAGTGTCTTTTGTTAGTCTGTATTTCCACCTAGCTGTGAAGGCTCCATTGCTAATCAGCCACATTGAATTTTACATTCAGTAGTTTTTATGGGTCTAGAAAAAAATTAGAGAAGCTTAATTATTCAATAACAGTGATCAGAGAAATAAAGAACGGGGCATTGTTACAGAAGACTGAAACATTGCTCATGGCATATTAGACAATATTGACCCAAGAGCCGTACAATATTATTTCAGTCACTCAAAGTGCTGAAGGAGCTACCTAGTACTCAGTGCTGAGCCAAACAAATTCTGTGACAGAAAACAAACCTTTCTGTGCTAGATCTGAAATGATTCTCTGCTCCATTCTTATCATTCTCTAGTGCCTGCAGGAACAGTTATGACTAGCTCTGAGGAAAAACATGTAGTCACATCATACCAACACCTACTTTTATGAAACCTTTTCCTGAGGAAAAGTTAAATCAGTACACTCCATAAAGTCAGCTGAAAGGTACACAAATTTTCATTGTGCTTATGGCATGCATGTGAAGTAAAATACGAGATCAATCTACAGTGGAATCAAAAACCAGAACTCCAAGAATAAAACTCTGGAATTGCTCACATTTCTTTCTAACTGACAGAACACACAGATGCCTCAGTCTTTCAAATAACCCATGTTTGGCCTCTGGAAAGGCTCTTGCAAAGACAGTTTTTGTTCATGTTAAAGCTGACCACAATAATACTGCTATATTTATTGGAAATACATGAATTTCAGGTTTTGCTACTGATTTGGAAACTCTGTTTTAGAATTAATTTTGAATGTTTCCTCAACTGCTTCACAGAAGCTGCTTCATGAAATTGACTCTAGTATTTTAGCCACCGAAGATGCAGAAATAAGAGGAGACACTGCATAGATGCAGCAACCATTGGGCACTGAAGTGGCTCAGCAGCCTGATGTGTGGTGATTACATCAGGAACTAATATGGAATCAGCATTTCAGATTGATGGTTATAGTTACATCAGAAATTACAGCTGAGTTACTTCAGGCTCTATCAGCTGTAGAAGCAACAAAGACAAATATACTGTGCTTGTTTCTCTGTTGGATAGAGCTTTTTATACTTCTTGATACTTTTATTAGTTTTTATTACTGTACGCTTCAGTCTGGTGAGAGAATCTTACTTTTTTTCTCAATTACAGAAAAAGATTTCTGTTTGTGGGGTTTTTTTTGATTTTTTTTTTTGGTTTTTTTTGAGAAGGGGAACTGTGAGCTCTGACCCACCACCCTAAGTGAGGAAGCTTGAAATACCTTTGTTCATGGACTCTAGTTCTGCTGCCAATACAGTGATCTTCTTTGCAAAGGCCAAATAAAACTCAGAGTGGATAAATTCTCAAAGAACTACAAGACTGAAGAAACTGATCCTTTTTCAGAAAGAGTAACAAAGATATCTTTATATGCACTGCTTTTATAACCAGAGCTGTGGGAAGAGGAGGGGGAGTACAAGAAGAACAAGAGATTCCAGCTGTTTGAGAGTGAGAGGAAGGGAAGACTGCAGCCCTTGTGGGTGAGTTCAAAGCAGCAGCTGACAGTGTCCAGGCTGTTCAAATAGGCTTGCAGTGCTTCAAGGGACTTACTGAAATTCTTGTGAGAGTTCTTTTTTTTACCTTAAATATAAGATATCAGTGGCAAAAAATAGATAGATTGGGAGTAATTTTAAGCTTAAGAAGCATCTCTTGAATTGTGGTCTGTAGATACCTACATAACTCCAACCCCTCAGTGAAGGTCTTCAGAGAGCTTGCTAGTGAAATATGATGCTGCCTTTTCGTTGTTTCCAATTCCAAAAATGGACCATTGGGCCTAAAAAATATCTAACACAACTCTCTGATACTGCATTTCTGTGGGAGGCCACCCTGAAGGATGTTAATGCTATCATTAGTGGGAAGGGAATGGGTACCTGAATGTGACTTTAAGCAATCTCTGCACTAAGGTGCTGTCTGTACTCTAACAGCCTGTCCTGACATATCATTCCAAGAAAAAGAGGTCATTTGTTAGATAGATGGGTTCTTCGTTGCTTTGTCTGTTCCATCCTTGCGGTCACGTGAAACAACCATGGATGCAATCTTTTTGATGAGCATTAAATCAAATCTTTATCTTTCACCTTTACGTAACTCCCCTTTAGAGGTCTGGCAGCAGGCTTTAAACTTTATCTTCAAATTACATGAAGGCCTTATGCATAGAAAGAAGACCTAATATATGGCACTAATTAGCCAGCAATCCAGAGTTTAAAACCAGCTAAATGCATCTGCTTATGTGAAATGAAAAGCTGTTGTACAGAAGCTGATCCAGCTATCAAAGAATTGAAGAGTTTACTAGGAAGGCAAGTGTTCAACATATTATTCCATTATTCAATCCTGGTTTGGAAAAATTGGATGTGCTTATTTAAAGCTCACATACAATGAGGTATACTCAATTTTTAATTTTTCCTAGAGTCACTGAGTTAACAAATAAGAAAACATACATCTGGTCAAAAATTTTACCTCACAAGCAAGTTTATTCTGAAAGAGACTCTTTCATAACTGATTATGCTACTTCAGTAAATACCATGTAAAATTTTAACTGATTTTTTTTCAGAAAAGAAATGAAATTTCCCCCTTTATTTAGTAAAAAAATTATTTCAATGAGAAATATCAAGAAACTGTTCAATGAAGTATTTCTGAACTAGTAAATCCAACCAGTGTATTAATGACCATGTGTATTTGTGTATGTGCATGTGTAGAAAGGCTTGTTCTGCACAGGGCTATAGGGCTTGCTTTCAGGGTTATATATTTTCATTTTTCAGTGTGGAAGCAATTAAGTAAACATCTTTTGCCATGTAAGCAAGTACCAACTTCATGTTACATATTTTAGCACTTTGTCCTGAAACATGCATGTACTGCAGCTACAAATGCAAATCTGAAATTTTCTGATATTAAGTAGGGCTGAAGTTTACCATTTCTATCTGCTAAAAAGTAACAATTTTAACAGTTACAACTTTTTAATAGTAACATGTTAATTCTAAGGTATTCAGCAAAAAAGAGGTACTGTTGTTTAACATTTCTGGCCTTCCATCATGTCTTTCAGGATTTTTTTTCTCGTAAGTACATAATATTTTGATTATCTGTCCAATATTTCCTGATTATGTCTGTTTGTTCTTTCATGTCTATTTTCTTTGTTGATTATGCACAGATAGCCTTTGTCTTTTTAATTTTCCTTTTTCCTCTGCATCCAGCAGAATCTTTGTAGATTGTGTCATAAGTGGAACTGGTAAAGCATTCTTATGCTGAGAACACTCAATTCCTAACCCACTAATTTAAGGGTAGAACTATTTCTGGAAATGTTACGAGCCTGTGTGCTGAAGAACCTCTTATTCCATGAGTGCAAAGGCACTAATGCTTTGATACAAATGATCTGTGCTCAGATGTTTTCCATATGCTTGGTGAGTTGGCTTTATTATAAATTTTCTAGAAAGAAATATATCTCTTATTAAGTTTGCATGCTGATTTTGAAATCCAGTTTTCAAATATGGTCAAGGAGAGCTATATAGAAATATTTTATCTTTTCATGTCTTATTCAAGAGTGAATACTACCTACTTCTTCAAGCCTGTAAGTAGTGTAAACGTCAAAAGACTTGGTCTATTTTTCTGTCATTTAAAGGGAAAGAACAGAGCAGTGGCAAAAAAGTTTGGGGTCTGTGAATCAGCATGTGCCTTTTTTTTGTCCTCCAGGATAGAAACAGAACAGCATGATTTTAGAAAGAAATGATGCTACCAACTACAGGAGAACAAATACCCCAGGACACAGGAGCAGATCACTGAAAAGAGGCTTTCCGAAGCAGTGAGAAGACAGATGAGGAAAGGAGAGAGAAACTGCTGGTAGAGTGTTCCCAAAGAAATGGATTTTGTTTGCTGCTGGTGTATTACTTCTTTTTTGTAGAATGAGGGTAGATTTAGATTAGCTATTGGGAAGAAACTTTTTACTGTGAGGGTGGTGAGGTACTAGAACAGGTTGCCCAGAGAAGCTGTGGATGACCCACAGGTTGAGGGCTGGAGGAGGTTTTGAGCAACCTGATCTAGTGGAAGATATTTCTGCCTATAGCAGGGGGGTTGGAAGTAGATGATCTTTAAGGTCTCTTCCAATGCAAATCATTTTATGATTCTATGATCACTCTCATCTTACTCTCATTTAGTTCAGAAAGGAGGAGATGGTTGCTGAGGAGAGCAGAATTCAGTCAGCAAAAAAGTATAAGTGGTCTTTGGACAATATTTAATCTTGTTTACAGTAGGAATTGCCTGGAAAAAAAAAGAGATTCTCAGAAAAAAAACTTGTTCCTTCTTCAAAGTTTTAAATAATACATGGTAAAGGACAGAGACATGATGATGTTAGTAAAATACTTGTACAGCACACTCTCTTCTCAGTTCTTGTCTGACAGTGCTTGACATCTGGACATTATTCTCTGTATCTTGACTTTCCACATTTAACATGGAGATTTAATGTCTGTGAAAGGTGTCATACTGACAGCCCAAGAAACACAGAAGTAACCTCGAACAGCGCTTGCATCACACCCTGCATGAAAATATCACAGCACACTGTAAAATTAAATTAGAGTCCTTGCTTTGCCTACAGTTCAAATATACCACAAGGCAGCGGAATGCAGGGTTTTTTTTCTTCACTACCCTACATAAGTGCTTCAATATAAATTCACAAGACTTCCTCAAAGGCTTTGGCTAATCCCTTTCCATCTCCATGCCTCTTTAATTAAGCCTGAAAAGAATTGTGTGGTCATAGCTAGTACAAGTTGAGCTGGTGTTTTATGTGATGTAAACACTTAATGGGAATTGGTCTAGTTTTTCGTCTCAAAGCTGAGGAATCATCTAAACTGTACCACAAACATGTGTGATCCAAAGGTTGTTGCATTTGTACCAAAGATCCAAAAGGCATGACAATGGAAAACCAGTGATTTTATCTGAAGAATCACAGTCAGGTTGGTTCTGAGGAAAACATATAGGCAATTTTTATGTTGTCCAGAGGTTCATACATAATTATAAAAGAAGGAGAACAGTAGCATGAGAAAGTAAGGCGCTTTTTTTTGATGTTATTTTTCTAGAAGAACAATAAAAATAATGTACAACATTTCAGTTTGCACTGAAAAAAAAGAAGGGCTATAGGTGTACAGGATAGACTATCAGGTTTAATAAAATGAAACAATCAGATTCCAGGGCCTCTCACTATGGGAATCACATACAGCTTGGTAACTTCCCTGATTAAAACATTTAGCTCCTATTAAAACATTTACACTTCTATTTTTGTTTATAGACTTGAAATACATTTTTGTGTCTGGTGTATTCTGGCCGTACCCTCACAGGGAGGTAAAAAGAAGGTGCAAACCTTAAAACATGCTGTGGTCTAACCCTAACCAGGAACATAACTTTGCACATTAATATCCTTGCCAATTCTCACCTGGCATCTCACCTCCCTTTTATTGGAACAAGATTTTATATCCTTGGATTCCTTGGAACCCAATCAGTCATACCACAGACTAGGGCAGAGCATGAAAACAGCATTACTCACCTTCACCTACAAATTCTCTGGGACAGAGAGAGACCAAACTGTTTGATGTTACAGTACAGCCTTACAGTGACCTTTCATTCCAACCCATTTCTATTGACTCAACTCTGGATTCTCTTTTGGCCAAACAAGAACCACCATTGGACAAATCTCCTTCTTGTTCTTAGGAAGAGTGAAGGGACCAGAACTGACCCCGGGGGCACCTGGTCCTCTAGACCTCTCCACAGCTGTAACTGAGGAGGGCTCAATCCCCAGCTCTCTTTGCCTCCAACACCAGCTGTGTTGTGGCTTTGAGGTGGAACTTTGAGGTGGTCTGTGCATTCATCTCGTCGTTAGACCTGGATATGTCAGACCTAGATGTATCAAACTTTGTATTTCCCCAATGGCTGTATAAGATTATTTGCTGAGTTTAAACTCTGAAGATGCTCATCAATCTAGATAAAATGAAAGTGATGTTCATTGACAGGAAGAAGTTTTCTACATGCCTATTTGGGTGTCTAGCATTTGATGGCATATTTCACATCAGCTGTTTTCCAAAAGGTGTTGATGCTCTCAGCAATGAGTCTAGAAATGAAACGCTGGTCCACAAGTGAAAACTTTTGCTCATGAACTTAGCACAGCCAAAGTAATAATAAATATACATCATTGAATGACAGCATTTTTCTGTTTTATTTGACACAGAATCTCAAACACTACTGACTTATACAGGTTTGGGTATTCATTGCCTTTGTACTTTTAAATTAGATTACTTTTTAATTAGTCATGGCCTAAGAGTTCCTGCTAATGAACACCATTATTAAATGCTGGATTGCTTATATTGATGAAAGAGGGCATAATTTGTGGAAAAAGAAAAGGAAACCAGTAGACAATAGTTTTCTGTGAAGAAATATTAGAAATTCGATTGAAAAGAGTATCTTCAGCTTTCAGTTTATTAGGAATCCTTGTAATTTTGTCCTGATGAATTTTCACTGGAAAAAATGGGGAAAAAAAAGGAAGAAAAAAAGGAAAAAATGAAAGAACAAAAAATTTTTTTGTTTGAATCTAACTGAACTTATTTCTTTGTAGAAATATGAAGACAAAAAATGTACAGGATGTATTTTCTTTTTGAAAAAAATATTGGCAATATTTTTATTAGCTCTACATAAAATTATTTGTGATTCAGGGATGTATAATAGTTATCAAGAACAACATATCTAGACAGTATCAAAAGATGCATATGTCTCTAATGAAAAAAGCAAAATAAGTTTGTTGAATGTGTGCTTGCTTACGAAGTACCCAGTTGAGAGAAACAGATGTTGTGAGTGCAGCTAGATGCAGTACAGGATTTTTTCAGTGAAATGACAGCCACTCTTATGTATTTATTAAATGAACATATTAATTCATGTCAGTCTTACTGCATATTGTCTAATTGACGCAGTGATTATACAAGATGATGTTGCTGATTAAAAATATGGAATCCATTATGTCATGCCTTATGAGATGCAGAATGGCCTGTTTAATCTGGTTATTACCCAATGAACTAATTTTTTTGTGAAATCCATCCAAGATTCAAATGGCTTTTTCACATGAGCTCAAAATTATTTTACTGTTGCAAGCAGGCAACCTAATTCCTAGTGAAGGGAGTGGTCTGGAAAGCAAGATGGAAACAAGCCTTTCCCTTTTGAGGAGCCAGTGGTCACATTCTCCTAATAAAAAGAAACCTGCAGTTGTGGTGGAAAACACATTTTATAAGATAAAGCCACTTTAGTAAAAAGTAGAAAAAGGGTTGCTCTGTATGTATTTTGATCTGGGAATTTCATACTGGCTCAACATAAATCAAAGGACAGGAACTCCCTACTTTTCCACTTTATGAAAAAAATCTTCATTAACAAAGAGGCTACATTAACTATGCTATTGTATTATATATCAGCACAAAGTTTCCACTCCTGTAAACAGTTTTCTCAGTACGGGTAAGCACATGTAAACGTAGTTAGCAAGACCAGTGATATAGCTGGAGATCTATATTTCAGATGTCAATCATCGATTAAAATGAAAATATGTAGTGCTGGTACTGATCTTTTTTTAAAAAAAAATGTACTTTCCATTTTAAAGCCAGAAGTATGCCAAATTCAGAGGAATAAAATAGGAAGAAATCTCATTTAAATGATATCAATAAGAAATATAAACTACCAAGTGAAAAGCATTATTACTGTTGGTATCTTGCCAATCAGATTCAATAATAAGAAATTACATGACATTTCTCCCACCAAAATGTTAAAATTAATTAATATTAAATAAAAAAATAGATAGCAAGGTAAAAAAATTCATCCTAACTACAAGCCAAACAAATATTAGATGAATACCACTCATTGTTGTGGCTATGAAGCTTGTGGCTATCTAGGGCAAATCAGAGGAAAATCACCAACTATTATTAACATAGGAACCATGCAGTTTAAATATGTCAAGAAAAAGGAAAAGATAATGGACATATTGAAGCACATGTAATGCAGGCCAAATCTCCCTGAAATTGAAAAAGAAATACAATGTTTGCATCTGCAGCACTGAAATTCATTCTGACCAAAGCTCCTAAATGTATGAGACAGCAGATGATACCGAGACTTCGCAGAATTTAAAGTCATTTTTATTTAAAGAAAGCACTTGGTTTCAAAAATACGTTAATATGGTAAAACATATTATTTATCATAAACTTGTAAATGTAGGCAATATGACTTGCAGAACTTCAGCTTGATTTGTAATCTACTGTTTTCTATCCTAGTGTTATGGTAGACAGTTTTGTTCAAACTGAAGTAAAAAAAGACGTATTTTAAAGAATTTAAATTTTACACGATTTGATGGAGGAAAGTAAACAAATAAAATATTCCAAAGCAGGAGATGCTGATTTTCAAGAAGGCTGAAGGAGGAGGAAATTAGTGGGACTTCAGTCACCAAGATTACCTTATTTGCAAGAAAGGCTGTTTTTTTCTGGCAAAAGGTAAAAATACCTAGCACTAGGTCTTGAATTTTTCAAGTCAGGAGGAGTCTGCCTATGTATTTCAGAGGAAGTTCAATGAAGCTGCATGGGGTTTTTTTATGAGCAAGCTGACAATCTGCTATATATACTGACTCTGCAGATCCTTTCTGTGAAGAAAAGATCATTCTTCTCCACTGACTAAGGAGTGTTTTGGAAAAAAAAATAATTATTATGACTGTAATAAAGGAATACCGCAAGAAAAAAACTGCCATGGACATTGTCTTCTATCTGTTCTTCTACAACCATTTAAAGCAGAGAGACATATATGTGAAATATCAGATCAGAACAGTTCTTCGCTCTGACTTTGAAAAGGTCATATAGTTGAGCTAAAGAACTCAACTCAGAGCTTTGGTTTCTCATTTCAAATAAATCACCTTCATGATGTTTTTTAACTATGGATATGGTACTTTCACTTTTTTTCCCCTTACATGTGGAACACCTCATTTAGCAAATATTTGCATTTTTTTCTTAGGTTGGTAATATTCATTTTAAGCACATGCTAAAATATTTGCTAATTCAGGGTTAAACACAGTAGTAGTTTTAACAAATTATTGAAGGAAAAACAAAAGGAATGCTTTCCAAGACAAGGCTTGAGCAATCCCAATTTATCCAGAATACATTGCTGGAAAGTGAAAGGCATAAATTTTTGGAGGGTTGGGACTCATAAAGGAAAAGCATCAGTGATAAGGAATTCAGTTCCTCTGTGAATTAATGTTAATAATTGCAAGTCATACCAATATACAACCAGCATGGTGGAATTTGTCAGGTTTTGCAATTAAGCCGTCCTATCAGAAAATACCATCTGCTTACAAAGATTAACACTGTCTATTTATCATAACTATGAATCAGATAGCATAGATGGGAACTATAATACATTTTTCAAAACTGAGTAATATTTTGGAGAAGATCCACTGTCTAGTCCTAACAGTTGAAACGTGCGTTAGCAGGTCAGTAGTTCATACATATGTATTTAGACTCAGAATAACTTATTTTTACTTCATAACTCTACCACTGAAATTTTAAAAAAATGCCATTAAAATAGCCTTTATTTATTAAATCAATACATTTTTGACGTTGTCTATAAAGATGGAGGAGGTGTTATGTATGTTTCTTTGTTGGTGTTTTCAGATTTGTTTTCCCAAGCTCTGACTTCAGTGAAAATGTCCCAAGCCACAGACATACACACAGCTAGTGAGGAATGTGAGTTCATTCTTCATTCCTCCTAGCCCTATAAAAGCACTAACAGCTTTAAAAAACCCGTCCAAACATTCCCCGGCTTAGAAAGGAGGATGTTTGTTTTTTTCAAGGAAAGGCTAGAAGGTTAATAAGAAAGCTTTTCTTGCTTGTGAGGTGAACCATGGTCCGCCAAGCACTAGGTGTGGGAAGGGAAAGGATCCTTTTGCCCTGGGTCCAGGTCAGGTTGCTGGACTGGACTTAGTGTTCCTCTTCAGCTCCTGCGTCAGGAGAACCGAGGGTGGGGATGAGCTTCCACAGGGTATGGATCATTTCCCATCCCTGCAGTTCTCTCTAGAGGGAGGGAGGTGTGTTCTGCTCCACACTTCTACACTTTGCATAGAAGGACAGGGCTGAACAGGTTGGCAGAATAACAGTTTACTACTTAATGTTCCTTTCAAAACATTTTGTATTTGTCTGCACTTAAAGCTGTCCATAAAATATGTTCATATATCAGCTCACAACTAATTAAAAAAATCTGGTTTTGCTGATCTTAATCTGGGTTTGGAGAACCTTGAAAACACAGTATTTATAATGTTTTTGCAATGTGGAGATTGGTAGCAGAAGTAGTATTAAACACTCCTTTTGTCTCCATTTTCTGGAAGTTTTTCTTGGGTACATACCAGGCACTGTGGTCAGAAGTAAAGTGACACAAATCCATTTTCTTATAGAAGATGTTCGGTTTGTGGCCTAGGGAAAAAAATAATCCATCCAACTGTATGTCTCTCACCCCTCACAATTTAATTGTAGGATATTGAAACGAGTGCCAGAATCAAAGTTGTAGCATACAAAAAAGTCACAAAGCGATGTAAGTACAGCCCTGGAAAGGTATGTTAAATAGCAGTTTGTGAACAAGATTAATATAGTGAAAAATAAAAGTATATATCTGTAAATCCACTGAATTTTTGAGATTAAAAGATTTTTGTACTGGCAATCACAAATCAGAAGAATATGGTTTTATAGATGATGAGAGTATCCATTATAATGCCTAATTTCTGTTATTGACAAATAGTTGTTTTCCTCACTAAACAGTTTGATTCTTTCACTTGTTTCCTTTATTTTTAGTAAAAAAAATCCAGATATTTGCTTAGCTCAATAATATTGAATGTTTACTTGGCCCTTGCAAATTTGTGTGAGGTATTGTTGACACAGTGAAATGATGAAACAGATGACATTCATGGCCAGATTGCACATTGTGCTTGCGTGTAAGAATATTGTGGTTAGGTAGCCACATGATTCTGCTGATAAACTGTGGACAAGAAAAAATCTGATTCCAGGCAAGGACCTGAGAACATTGTTCTCCAACATATTCTTACATATTACACATAGAAAAGGCAGTTATCCAAGACTTCTCAAGTTCATCCAAAACATTCTAGGGCAAGATAATTGGAGAATTGTTTTCTGGCCATTATACCAAATGCTGGTTGGGTAAGAAATTAATCTTCTTACTCATACAGACTGCAGTTTTATTGCAAAAGATTCTTTCTATAACATGGAGGTCTAAGAATAAACAACAAATCAGACTTAAAAAATGTGGTAGGTATGGTTTACTTAACTTATTATCTATATGACATTAAGCATGTAATGTTTGTATTTTCAACAGGTGACTAGGGCAGTAGCTGGAGGCAATCATAATGAGCTCAACTTCTAAGGCTTCAGGGCAGTGAATGTAAAGAAGATCATAAAACATGAAGATTCGTAGTACAGCTTTGATGTTACGACAGCAAAAGCTGCTGAAGTGTTCCGTTTCCCTCTTTACACTCAATGCCTACAGAGCTACTTCCAACACATGCTCTGCATCTGTCAGCCATGGGACACTGCATGAAGACTTAGACAAGGAGGTGTCTACAGCACTAGTTTTCCCAACAAGCCTCCCTTTCATTTGAAAATCCGCCCCTTTATAATATAAATTACAGATTATAGATGCTACTGAGCAGTTTGGGAGGTCTGTCTCCAAGTGTGGCAGAGGACAGTAAATCTGGCCAATCTGCTACCATTCAACCAACATAACCATTTTCTCTTAATTTTTTCTAATGGCTATTGGAGATGACACAGCTTAGACAGGTTGTCTTGGGAGCTGTTTGTGGAGGCACTCCAGGGAATAGAAAGGCTTGTGCTATTGCAGTAAGCATGTCAGTAGGAGGATACTGGGTGCACAAGCTGAGAGGCATGGACATCAGGCTTTAGTGAGAGAATTGGATGTGACTACAACAGGCAACCTGAACTCCAGCTCAAGTTTCACAGTCACTACCACTCACATGGTTACTATGGGTAACATCTATCACAACTCAGAGACCCTTGAGTGGTGTCTAAACATGCGCACATGCTCTTGCTACATATTTAAAGACAATCAGATGGGCATAGAGAAAGTATTTGGACCACTGGAACGCATCTCCTTGATCTGTTAAGCTCTGTGGTATGCCATCTGTGAAGGACTTGTATAACTATATCCTCATTATTTTATTGACTGCAGGCAGGAGAAAATTTTCCTTAGAACCAGCAAGAGTTAAGTAGCAGGGTGAAAATCATTACCTTTCCACTGGAAGCTTCTGCATGGTTCCCGTCTCCCACTGTATACAAATCTGAGCCTCACCCAGACTCACCAGTAATTCATACTTTATTTCTGGAAATATTTCATACTTTTTATGGGGTGGATTTATTTAAAAGTAAGCAATAAAAGTAAACAGTCTTCTACAGAGAAGATACATTAGGGCATCCAGAACCTAAATGTCTCAGGGTACTGTATTTTAGTGGCAGCACTAAGGGTTTTAAAAAATTTTATTTTTTTTCTGATTATGTCACCTTCCTACATGGAAGAGTTGAATAGATGCAGCATCACCCACTCTGTGACTGCTTTCCAGTGAAAGTAAATGATTACCATTTCCATAATTGATTTTTTTTTTCTGTAATAACTGCATTGGATTGACATATGGAGACAAGATGTTTGTTAGTCACACTGTGTGTGCTTCAGAATCCCAGAGAGAACTATTTGAGAAAGCTGAAACATTTTTCATCTAGCCTTAATCTCAGAATACTTGTACCTAGCTCATAAGATGGCTAAGGCTTCCTTAGTTCCTTGTATTTTCCTATTCTCCTTGTAATCCAGTTGAAATAGTTGGAGTAGCCTCAGGGCTCATCTGAGTCCATTTGACTGAATTTATTTGCTGAAAGTGTTCCTCATGATTTTCACACAGCGCTGCATTCCAGGAGGACTGCACGTTTTGATTATGCTTATTAGCTCATCTTGCTCCCTGTGAGTGTCTGCAGCCATAGGCTTTTCAGTGAAAAACACCCATAATGCCCCATCATGCTGCAGCAGCATCCAGACTAACTGGAAAGGCTGAAGAACAACTTCTAAGTTTTATATTTGTAGGTTTGTAAATAAATATTAATAAAATGACTGGACTGAAAAGTAAAAGATGGGAAATTTTGTGTGCTGGTGCACCCCAGTGAGGCTGAGAATACTAAAATCACAGCAAATGTTTTCTCTCTTCTTAAACACTGTAGATTATTACAGGCAGACTTTATTGTGGTCTCTAATTTTAGTTTTATACTTCTGACTACACCAAACAGCATTTTTTGTTTTGTTTAAACAGCAGTCAAGAATGGTATGTTATCAAGCCACAGTTGCGGTGACCTTTTTGGATTTAAACTGAATATTCAAGCTACTTGGAGCCAACACATATATTAAATTCTAAGGCTGGAGGAAGGGGGAAAAACAGAGAACATATTTTTTAAGATATCTTGCAACCCTGGAGTTCAGTTCTTCATTTCTCCTCAGTATTTATTGATGTTGGTGCATGACTACAGATTTTGCAGGGACGATATACCAAGGGCATTCTATTTATTTTGGTCAACAGCCAGACAGTTAAATTTCTAAACAGCTGCCTGGAACTGGAGGAACACATGGACTCAACATGTCTTAAAATAGAGGAATAATACTGAATTTAAAACTGTTCATTGCAGTACAGGTATGATATAAATAAACAATTTTAAAATGTTATTTTTATGTGCATAGGGAAGAAAGAGAGAAAATGTGAATGATGTGTATTTCTGAAAGAGAAGAGTAAGGCCAGCCTTCAGGATAATTAAAAGCTTCAACCTAATAATTTATTTCCTTCCCATTAGGATGCCTTAGAATGTTAGAGAACTTCCATTAAAAAAATTTAATCAGTTTTTTTGAATAAATAACAAAAAACCCAACTGTGAAACAATACTTTGTTTCTTCAGTGTGCTATAACCTGCCATCTTCTCTGCTTTTTAAAGCGTCTTTTCTTATTGAAATAAAATCTTAGCTTGCATCAGAAACAGTGTGGTCAGGGAGGTTATTCTCCCTCTGTACTTGGCACTTTTGAGATTGTGCCGTGAATACTGTGTTCAGTTCTAGACCTCTTGCTAGAAGAAGATGTTGAGGCTCTGGAGCGAGTCCAGAGAAGAGCGACGAAGCTGGTGAAAGGGCTGGAGAACAAGTCTTACAAGGAGTAGCTGTGAGGGAACTGAGGTTGTTTAGCCTAGAGAAGAGAAGGCTGAGGGGAGGTCTTATTGCTCTCTATAACTACTTGAAAAGAGGTCGTAGAGAGGAGGGAGTTGACCTCTTCTCCCAGGTGAAATGGGACAGGACAAGAGGAAATGACCTCAAGCTCTGCCAGGGGAGGTTCAGGCTTGACATCAGAAAAAATTTTTTTGCAGAAAGGGTCAATGGACACTGGCATAGGCTGCCCAGGAAGGTGGTTGAGTCACCTTCCCTTGAAGTGTTTAAAGGACATGTGGACAAGGTGTTGAGGGGCATGGATTAGTGTTTGATAGGAATGGTTGGACTCGATGATCCTGTGGGTCTTTTCCGGCCTGGTGATTCTGCGATTTTTTCCAAAAGAAAAAAGTAATATTAATCTTTCTTTGTCTCCTAAAATATGTCCTATATATTTAACTGCATTAGGTACAGGCTAGATATCTCATAAGTTTAGGCACACGGCATTCTTTTCTCTGTGATCCTCTTTGGAAGCAATATATATGGGAAGAACTACTTGCATCAGCATTTAACCTCCAATTCTTAATATCCTGGTAGCTTTAAAGTTGAGTGAAGCACTGGGAATTTTCAAGCTATCAGAATACAATGAAAAATTTTAAGGGAACAGAGATCAGTGCACGTTTTCTCAATGAATACATAGCTGAGGTCCACAAGGACTGTATTAAAGGCAGATAGGAATGGGCTTTTACCCAAATGGACTGAGGCAGTTATTGAACAAGTATTTTTGGTGACAGGATGGGCATATACAATTCGTAACTCCCGTACTCTTGCTATCTATCTTGCGCCAGCATAAAAATTTCCTTTTTTTTTTGAGCAGGAGGAAAATAGGGAATAGATTGAACTATAGTTGAGTCAGATTAATTTCCCATTACAGCTCTCTGTGCACCAGTACAAGAATTTGCTGCAGAATAATCAAAAGGATAATGCAGAAAAGGATGTATGGCTAGAAAAAAGGAAGATTGCTTAAACAAGAGTCTAAGTACCACAAAAAAAAAATCAGGTCAGTAAAGGCTTTACACATTCCAATACCAACACTCCTAATGTGAACTGAGAAGAAGCAGTGTTACAATTGAAAAAAAAAACAACCCAGAAACTTCGAACTAAATCTGTTCTTATGAGTATGGCTGACTGCATGTCTCTGTGAAGTTTGACAGCCATCAATTCTATTACAGTCACTCTAAGGAGTAAAGTCAAAGCTTGCTCCCTATAATAACATAATCAAAATATAGTAGTGAATATATAGAGAGGCACCTTCCAAAGGTTGATTTTGAGGACCTAATTTTTAATTCTCCATCTGTCGTTACTTATTAAAAAGCATATGTTTAGAAAGTTACATTTCCTTGCCATTCATAGAATTCATTAGACTTTGACACAGTTCCTAAACTGTAATGTATGAACCAAACTAGGTAATTCCAGACTACAACATGTTCCTATTTTTGATGATAGAACAATGTCCTGAGGTACATTTATTGTCCTTTTTTCCCCCAAGTGCAGATCACTCTTTTGAGTATGATCCAATACTAAAGGACTTAAGCCTACAAAGAGAGATGAGCAAGAAGATAGCTTACTCAAGGTCATATGAATTCTTGTAAGTATAGTAGTGAAGTTGAGGCAGCTAACTAATCCTTCTAGCTTTTGAAATGTTCCTGTGGGGATTATAAGACCTTTTGTTGTATATCCTTGTGCCAGCTGTTGAGACTAGTTAACAAAGAAAGGTTTCAGTGCCATAGGGGTGCCATTGTGATAGGGGTTTTGGGAAATGTGATTATTAATGAGTATTTATGTGGATCTGAGTGTAGATTTACTCCTTGTAATGAGAAAATCAGATTTACAGATGTGAAGTGAGCTTTAGCCTGTATTCTTATCTGATTTTAGTTTCAGAATGAAATCTATGGATGTGAAACTTCAATGCTTGGAAATTAAAATACAGCTGTCTGTACTATAATCACAGAACTGTAAGAGAAATGTTTTCATTAATTCCTGATCTGCCTGTTTTGACAGCAGCTTAGTTGTCTGATAACGCTATGAGACAAATTAAATCCTGCTTCAGGCAGTACACAGACCACATTACTCAAAAAGATAAATTAAAAGCTGTTGAACATCTGTTATTACTGTGAATTTAATCTGTAGAAAAACTTATTTTATTTCACATATTTAACTTTATTATTGAGGAAAAAAACAGAATAGCTTGTGTTTAGAACATTGCTCTTTGGGAAAAAAGCTCCCAGTTATTTATTCTATTTGCCAATGATTCCTGAGTGACTTTATACCAATAAATTAGTCTCTTTGTATGTTAGGCATCCTACTAGCAAAATGGGAATATTATTACTGCTCGCTTCATGAGGTACTGCAAATATCAATTACTTTCAAGTTTGCCCCATCTGGAAATGGCACAAACTACTTCTCCCCCTGAGAAAGAATTTGAGACTAATGAATTAAGAGTACCGTATATGGAGCCAAGCATTAGAAAGCCTTTGATGATAGAGCACTACTAAGTTTTTGAAGCTAGAGAGAGTAGATACAGCAGAACCTTCAAATGTGACAGAAATCATATCATATGTTTCACTGGCCTGGGTAGTCTCTCTTGTAAATATAAGATATTTAGGCACAAACTTATTTTAAATAGTGCAAATAGCACAAAATGGCTTAGCTTTATGGAATACTTTCAACATGGATTATAGTCATGTTCATTGACAAGGTATCAGAACATTGTTTCTGCAGTATTGCCCATGATTTACTTTTCTTCATACAGTGAAAACTAATAGTGGCAAAACACAAAGAAATTTAACATATGTCTCAGGACATCTGTTTTGTCATTTACCTCACATAAACAACATTGCTCTTTGGGGGTCTTGATCACACAAAACTTTGAGAATGAGTGAAACTCAACAAGGAACAAGGCTTATTAGCATGTGTGTAGCACTGCAGTAGTGCTCTATGTTGTTATCAGAGCTTGTTCTAATGTGTTTACATAGTTCTCTGCCAAAATGAATTGATATATCATTTAAAGTTGGCACTAGCTGCAGCATTTCTGTACCTTGTGTTATTGCACTTTGTGGAAAAATCCCCCAAGAACTCCATGGGAAGAGGAGTAAAGCAATACAGTTGCACTGGGATGAAAAGGAAGGATAATTTTTCAACGGAAAGCACACAAAATCTTATAATGGCTAATTTAAGTCCCTAAAACCTACCTCCAACATTGACATAATGCACACAAATATGCTGCTTTATTGATACTTTTTCTTCTGAGTGCAAACTTGAGCTAAAACTGCACAGCACACTTCTGAGAGGTAGAGTACCCTTTTTCAGCGCTGTTAAATGGAGTTAGACTATGACTCCATGTAGCATAGAAAACATTTTGTCCAATTATTGTAGATTGAATCCACCCATAGTTACCAATCAGAAAATGAAACTATTAGCAGAAAACCAAAAGACATTCCAGAGATGTAAAGGGAAACAAACAAGGCGTAAATACGAAAGAGAGAAAAAGTAAACTCAAGTTTAGGAAGTGGAATAAAAATAACAGTGTGAAATTGTAATGTGGAGGATACGTCTTCAGTATTGATTGAGAGTAGAAATCTGATGTACATCATCTAACTGAATTCTTGTATATATTTGTTTGAATTGGTTTGATACGATTAAATCCAGCCCTGTGTTACACAGAGTATAGACATGTTAGCAAAATAGCGTAAATGTCAGCAAATGGAACTCTTGTTTAGAAGATGGTAGACACTGATACCCTGCTGAAACAAAGACCATGTCTTATGCAGAATTGCAGCAAGCAGGTTTAAATAAACCGTCCATTTAAAAGTGCAGCAATGATAAATATAATTCTATATGTCATATAAGGAAAGGGAAGGCTATAAATGATATTGCAAAATAGCAGGTACAGGTATTAATAGACAAGATGACTTTCTAGTCCATGTATTTGCTATTCAATCTCTAACACATAGCAGTCCAAATGAAATTAATAGAAAGGCTACTATAGGTACCTACACAACGAGATTTGGCCTTGCAAAAGAGAATAGATGAGTTCCAAGAGGAATGTGCTTGCATAAATCTTGACGATAGGTTCTGAGATATTTCTCCAAACAAAATAAAATTTAGACCAATCAGATTTCCCATGTAGTTTGCCTTAGTACATATACATATACATATACATATACATATACATATACATATACATATACACAGTCTTTCTCTGCATATATTGTATAGGATTTCATAATGAATGATGTCATCAGCTGAAGAACACAAGATCACAGGGAACAACAGTTTTTTAACAAATTATCATCCATAAAAAATTAATAAAGCATTATGATGTCTCCAGTGTTTGCAATTTTTAATACTGCTTTCAAAAGGAACAGGATATCTATAATGAGTTCCTTGTTTCAAATTAACTGCCTTTCCCATAGTCTTGCATTTTTTTCCAAATGTAAACATGAATCAAACTCTGAAGGTGTAATAAAGTGCTGGTAACTCTTTCTTTCTTCCTCTTTCCTGCCCAAAATCTCTCCTTTCCTATTTTTTTTAATATATATTACAAGAAATTCAGTCTCCTTAAAAAAAAATATATCTATTAACAGATAATTTGATGATAACCAAGGATGCCCTTGGTTACTGTAGGAATAAGTATAAGAATTGGACTTTCTGCATAACAATGCCCTGTGTTATCAATTCAAGAGAGAAAAACTGTCTGAAAAAAACATGTAGTTAACTTTCAGAGAATGAAGATCCTTAGATGAGACTAAGCCAAAGTCAGAAAACTGATTCTACTTTAGGTAAAACCAGAACATCACCATAACTCCCTAAATGTCTGTGCTCCTTGTGAAATTGTCTTACCACATAAAATGAAGTAATCATCCCTTTTCAATGGCTAGAGTCACTATTATTCTTTTTATTAGCTTTAAAGGAGTCTTAACAGATATTAAGCCATTCATAAGGATGATAGCTGATGTGAAATAAAGTAGGGGGGAAAAGACCTTCTCTTTCAGGAAGATTTTAAAGTTTTTTTCAGCTTCATTTCTGATATATTATTGGATAAATTAAACAAAACCTGCTTCAACAAGAAGGCAGAGGTGTATAAAACCTTCCTTGTGTGACGTGCTGTGAAACTCTTGTCAGAGCCATGTTTTTTGACCACTCAAAGCCCCTGATGTCTCACCTATTCACATCTGTTCTGAAGTCAGCTTTCTTTCTACTCTTGTATTTTTTTGTATTATATAAGCCCATTTGAAAATAATTCTTTATTTTAAATCCCAGCATCATTACCACTGAGTTATAACATTGACTTCTCCTTTGACTGCTAATGGACCAAACCACCATCTGATATGTAACTCTTATGCTAAGCTAGCCATGGGCATCTCTTGCTAGGGCAATGACCAGTAACAGCTAAATAGAATAAAATCTTTAGAGGCTTGGCAGGAAAGCATTATATATATATATATTTTAACATCCCAAAGAGACAGTCGTGCTGGTGTTTTACCTATATACACAGATATATATGAATATGTATATGTATACTGACAGAGTTTAAAAGGAGTAGCTTTTTAGTCATGATAATTTCTTTTCTGTGAAGACTTTTCCCTAACTGTGTACAGGCAATCAACACAGATAGACACAAAAGCCACAACCTCTTCTTTTGTAGACATTCAAAAGTCAATCCAGAATACTGCAATTATTGCTTCTTTATCTTCTTCTTGAGTGATTCAAAATGATGCTTGTATTTTGCACACACAGTGTGAGCACCTGGTTAACCACAATGGCCTATTCAGCATCTCCTCCTTTGGGCGTATAGTGATTGTAGCTCGAGCAAACCAGTTATTAACCTATAGGCATTAGGAACAGTTTCTTCTTCTCTTGATACTGTGGAAGGAACACTTCAGAGCCAAAGAGCATGCTGGGAGGATGAAGCAGAATCCTGAAGAACACAAAAGAGGCTGTAGCTACGATGGACTGAACCTATCCAGGCACACACATTCCTTAGATTTTTAGTGAAAGTAGGTTCTGGCTAAGAGATGCACCTGTGTGCTGTTTGCCTATGCATGAGTTAGGAGAGACCCACCTTGTACTGATATTCCATGTATTTCGTGAAATAAAATTATAACCCCCATTTGTTAAAATGATAATATTTTCCAGGATCTGCGATAGTTTCTGACCCAATTTTATTCTAATACAATATAAAGTTGCCCTCCTAGAAAATAATTAGCTGTGGTAACTGGCAGAGGGGAAAAGATTGCCAATTTTTTTTTACACACTGGAAACAGCGACTTATACCTTAGAAAATCAATGTTTACATAGTTAAATATTTCTTTTATCTTTCTTACATTGATTCTTCAGGAATTATAAAACACTATTATGATACTGAAGCTTTGAGTTCTTTGCTGGTGTTATGTCCAGGATATTGTAGGCCGACCTCCAGCTATGACTGAAGCTCTAGAAATATCTCAATGGACAATACACTTTTCTTTTAGTTCTTAATTGTAGAATTTTACCAAAATACTTTACCAAAACAATGTTCAAAGCCTTGATGTGTGTTATTGTTTATACACAAACAATTAAGATGACAGCTTTTAGAATAAATAGTGTGGAAACTTTTCAGGAGTTAAAGAGGTGAAGAGGTGTAAAGAGATATAAGCTTACTTATACTGTGGGCTAAATTTCAAATAACCGGGTCAGTTATTCTCTGTTAGAGAAACTTATGGTACAAACTTATAAGAGGAAATTAAAGAAGTTGGTGATGACAATAAATGTCAACACATGGAAAAAAACCCCAAAACCAAATGTATAAAATTTCAATAGAAATTCTTTCTGATGTAGATTCCAGGCAGATATTACAGTTCAGTGATTGCCACATCAAAGCTATAGCATCAGCTTTGCTTCCGTGACAATTTTTTGTAGATTTATTAAACCACTTCTTTCCTCCCTAAAATAGAAGTATCTTAGTATTGTCCAAAGTCCTTTATGGAGGCACAGACATTTTTTGTGTTTGTTCAGCTTCTTTGTACTCCTGGTTAAGTATTGCCACCCACTGTATGTCACAGTATATAATAAGACATTCCTCTCTCAGTTTTCATGTTTTGCACACTCTTCTCTGAATCTAATCTGTTTTAACATAATTAACTCCAAAAGAGTTTTAGTACCACAGCAAGTTATATAAAGGAGCAATGGGTTGTTAAAGAAGATGATAACAAGTTCTGATGCATGTGCTTCCAAACAGTAACTTTACATGAAATCTTGTATAATTACAATAAAACAGGGGTATATCATCCATAACTATCCAAACAAATGGGTGATTATCAAAAACTCAAAATATTTTTTGACTGTGGCATCAACTTAAAATTACAATGAACCCCATTTTCAACCCTGTGCCACATATTCAGTATTACATATGAAACAGAAAAGGAGCATTTGGGCACTTACAAGAGATAAATAAGTTACCCTAATTGTTTGTTCAAAGAATAGCACTGCCTCACAGAAAAAAAAAAAGTAATTTTTTTTCTCCCTTTGCCAGATTACTGCAGAATTAATCTTCAGATAGCCATCTAACTAAATGAACTCTGTCTAGCATTACTTCAAGTTCCATGGAATGTTTCCAACTTGAACCCAGTTAACTGCAGTTTACCTCTTGAAAAAGAATTACTTTTTTGTCTCAAATGTCTTTGCCATGAATCACAGGTGGATATTCACAACTGCTATTTGTTTTGAAAGCTGAGAATATTTCTCTACTGAGCCATTTGTGAAGTAGTTCAAATAATCTCTAATATGAGCTACATGCAAGTTAATTTGCTACTGCAGGCCAGACCCCTAAATTACCAGGGCTTTGCAGCTGTAGGAAACCCTGTATTCTTCAGGTTTGGCCAAAGAAATCAGTTTAAAGACATAAGCATTACTTATTACTTACTTGATGTTCTCCATTCTTTCCTTCATTATGTTTTAAACCAGTGCTTAAAGGTTCATTAGCAAAATTTATAGGATGTAGGTCTGAATGCTTGTACATATATTTTGTAATTAAATCTTAAGTAGAATTCCTACTGAATACCTACAAATGAAAAAATGAGAGAAAAATCTCTGTAGGGAAAACAGACATGAGAAAAAACATTAATGAAGTAGCAAACAGGAAAAAACCCCCCCAAACCAACCATTCCCAAGAAAGTAATCTGTTTTTTTTAATCCTGAGAATGATTAATCCATCAGAATATAGTTCATTATGTCTTAATTGAAGTGTTAAGACTGAGATATATTTGTGAAAGAATTGCTGTAGCTCATTCAACAATTATGGGTTGAACATACTCTGGAGTTAACATGAAGTGAGTTTATCACCTTTTTTGTGTCAAAGATAATGTATTTTGTCCTTCTTGTTCTTAATATTTCTGTAGTTATAAAGACAATTGTCTTTAAAAGGACACAAATATCTAAACAAGAACTTTAGTTGGTAGTTATCATAACTTTTTTTCAGAATGCACTTTCTGACAAAACTTTCATAGCCAAAAGGAAATTTGGATATACTCTGCAGTCCATTTTACAACTTAGAAGGCTGGTTTTACTATCAAGGAACCTAAAGCCTCCACAACTGAACTACTGAGGAGCATTTTGATCATTTATGGTGACTGTTACTTTATCAGTTAAGACATTGGAGCTTTTGTGGTCATGTGGCGGGGTTTTTTGTGTTTTTTTTTGTGCGTGTGTGTGGGTTTTTTCAAACAAGACCTATGAAGGCAAAAAGATGTAGACCCATGGTACTGTCCTAATCTTCCATAAAATTTACTTAAATTGAAAACCCTTGCTTTTGTACTCCTATCTATGTACAGGCAAACTCATTTACCCTTCTCTGTCCATGATTTTCAGTAAACTATCCTGGAGAAATCAAAGAGCACTAGAACTTCTAGGCCATAGTAGGACTAGATTTTCATGTGCGTTGCCCATTTCCAAAGAACTTTTTTACTGGCAAAAGGATTACCTCTCTTTCTCTGTACACTTCATTTTTAATCTGTCTTGCCAGAAATAAAAACAAATACACCTGGTATGGAAAAAATTGTGTATAAATACAGGAAAAAGGGATACCCCTTGGCAGTTCATAAGGAAGGTCAGACTGAGGCTAAATAAACAGGATACTTTACTCTTCCACTCAAAATATGAATTCCTAAGTGCGTTATGCCTTAATCAAATTAAGGAATGAATTCTGCATTAGTCCCTGGGCACCCTAATTCCAGAAAGTCTCTTTTCTTCTGAGGTTCTCATCAGTTCATCTAGTTGAAGCGCTACAAATAAAACCATCCTTCTATGATGTTCTTTTCGGTATTATTACTCACATTACTTAGCTTTCCGCATTTGATGGGAAAAGAGATTGGTACCAGACACAAGTAAGGTAGCCAATCTAATCTGACCAAAGGAATGTTCCATACTGTATCATATCACACTTAGAAATAAAAGGAGGGGGAAGCAGGGATGTTTGTGGTAATGATGTTTGTCTTCCCAAGTAACCGTCATGTGTGCTGAGGTCCTTCTTTCTGGGTAGTGGCTAAACGTTTACCTGGCAATGGGAAACAGTGAATAAATTCTTCTTTTCTTTGCTTATGTGCTGAGTTTCGCTTCACTTATTAAACTGTCTTTATCCTAGCTCTTATTGTCCTCATTTTTGATATTCTGTTCACTTTGCCACTGAGGCATGGGAAAGCAGTGAGCTAGTGGCATACTAGTGAGTACTTGGTGGCTGGCCAGGGTCAACTAACCACAACCCACACTTCGATTCAGTTGAAGCAAGGTGCTCTGTCACCATAGCTATCCCCTCAAATAGAGTGACCCTAACTAAATGTCACTCTTGCATCAGTTATTTTCACTTCCCTTAAATCAGGATGAATCATGAGCAGTTGCATTGAGTCAAACCTATTTCATCTAGGATCTACAAAGTAGCTGCAAAGTCAAAGCCAGTATTTCAGGTTTGTCCTTCAATGCGGTTGACCTCTTATGAGCCAGATTGCACCAAATGTTCCTAATTCATTTAGGGGGAGTGCACAGGGAAGCAAGAGAGTTCCAGCTCTGACTACCATAACTGCAAATTTAATCTTATTCTCAAAAATGCTCTGCATAAATTTTGACCATTGTCTTCAATCAAATGTTGCTTTTTGGAAACCAATTACACAATAATGTTAAATTACAGTTCTTTGGTTTTAAGAAATATTATTAGTATGATTGACTTAATCAAATTTAATTTCTCTTAAGAATGGCTTATATAATTATGAGCAGTAAATTTCTACTGAATAATAAGAGCTTACTCCCGAAATTATTTGGTGTTTAATATTTAAACGCAGAGAATACTGTATGAAATATTTATGCATATTTTCTATTGAATATTCAACATCTGTATATATATATATGCAAAGGAGAAGGACATAAACATTAATAATACAAGGAAACTCATAAATGAGAAATTAAGTAACAGTTTTAAAGAAAATGGTTTAATGTCCTTTATTAAAAAAATTATCTTCAGTTTCCTCCTTTGATCGTATTACATATGCAGACATAAAGCACTCCACTCTGTTTTGTTGCATTCTAACCTTTGAGGACCTGAGAACTGGGAAAATAGAAACTCAAGTGATTTACTGACATGATTTTAGTGTTCTTGGGTCAGATCATCATGTTCCTGGCTATTCTCTTACTTTTGCGCGTAGATACGCAGAGTTCAAATTTGTGACAAGTAACATTTAATAACTTGCATCTGTCTGCCTTTGATAATCTAGAAAGTTTTAGCTCCAGTTTGGCTAACAAACTCTGAGGTCTAAACAATTCAAAACATTCTTAATATTTTGTTTACGAAGTGAAGCAATATGCAAGACATGCCATGTATTTTTGATTTCTGAAGTCAACACTTCTGTCATGTTCTGTGGGGCAGCTAGCAAGGTCCAAAAAGTTTCTTAGAAAACTGCAAGTCTCACACTGGAGTCCATTTAAATTAACCTTCATGATCAAACTTGTACCAACCTTTAATTCATCATTATCTCTATAAACAGAGCTCATTTTTCTTAAAATGAGAAAAATGCTGAAGAGAATGTAATTTTGAACTACGAGAAGAAGAGAGGAAGCATTGCAATCGCGTACTTAATAATCATGGAGGATTTAGTAGAAGCTATGGAAAGAAGATCAGAGGCTGCACAATTCAGGAAGCTAAGAAGTACCTTGAGGTCTTTCACAGTGATCAGAACAAATGGGTCTCATTCATCGTTGCATTTCCTCTGTAATTTAAGGGCTTACATGTGCATAACTGAAATTAACTAGTGGTATCATTTCAGGTCCATTATCCTACTTAAGTTACACAAATATGTTTTCCTGAATTGGCAGTAGTTGTGACTTTGCTATCTGTCTCATTGATCTGGTAGAAAAAGTCACGTGAACAAGGCAAAGGTTTCAGAGGAACTACATACCAAAATGTGTAGTTGTTCCATCTTCAGTTATCATGTTTGCACTCTCAGGTTTTCATAGAATGTTATTTTATTTCACTGCTTTGCCTCCTAACAGGATGGAAATAGTCACTGTTTTCATTTTATGACATCTTGTGTTTTTCTTATTTCAGAAACTAGCAAACAACCAAGTGACTGAAGTGTGCTGACACAGTAATTGCTCAACAGAGACACTTTTGATGTGGAGAGGATTTGTTTTTAAGGCAGTGGGAGAAAGACAGTGCAAATACCACTTGTGCTTGGTGGGATTTCTAGTGGTTGACTTCCTACTGGACATTGCTGACACCATCAAAGCCACTGAGAACCAGTAGTCACTTCCCCAAAGAAATATAGGTAATTCATACCTACTTTTCGCAATAATCTTTTGAGGTGGGGTTTAACTCAAGAAAAGTTGTTTAAGGAAATGTTGGTCAGCCAGGGGGAAATGCCAGCCCTGTTACGCACATCAAACAACCTTAGTGAATCTAGAGGGACCTTTATTTTGTGGGAACATGCTTATTAGAGAATTAAACCCAAATGACACAAAACTTTATATACCACAAGGTACAGCTCTAGGGACAGCCTCACCTAAGTCAGCAGGGCTAGTTTTCACATGAGAGTTCTTAAAAGTAAATATTTGTCAAAACACTGTGGTTTTGATGAGCTCTGTCCATCAGATATCTTTTTTCTTTAACCACTATAAACAGGCACTGCTCTCTTACCAGTGGTAAAATTTGTACCTATAAATAAGACACAAAAATAATGTTTGGGAAATACACTTTTGCAGTTGGAACCAGATACAGTCTTTCTAATGTTCATTAATTTGATTTTTCACATCTGACAGAGCACTCTTGCCCTTTTCCCTCTTCCAGGGAATAAACATAAAAATCAGGAAAAATTAAAATCTCCTGTAACCTCGAACACATCAACAAGTGATGTGACACTGAAACAGTTGGAAATATGGTCTCACATTTTTTGTTGATGTTTTGAAAATTACCTTGTTCTACTAGCTCTGTTATGAAAAGAATAGGATAAATGACATAGGACTGTGGTTTAATGAATTTTACTTATAGCATAATTTGAGAGAGAGAGAAAAAAGGATGCTCTTAATAATAATATTATACTAAGAAAAAATCTGAATGAAAACTAGTGACATGTTTTTCCATCTGAGAAACATAATTTGATACTAAAATTATGGGTGAGGTCTTTCCTTTGACAGCAGCACCATTTTCAGATATAGCAGAAACAAACTTCACTGAGATTTTTGCTATAAAGACCTTAGCAATATATTGTACTTCATATGCATTTGGGCATTATTCTTTCACTCTTATTTGTGGCTTTCTACTGACATAAGCCTTCTGGGTAACTAGTAATAGCCTGAGGAGTCAAGATACATAATGANCGATATATATACATAAAAATATATATATATATATATATATATATATATATATGTGTCAAATAATAGATTTCCATTTTCAAAGGCATATTAGTGATGCATACCTACCTTGAAATGTTTCACAGTCTTTTGTAATTTTAGCAACTGCATCTTCTATTTAACTTAATGTGAAGCTTGCAGGATTCCTTGATGTTTAACTTGGCCTCATGAGTGATCACATCAGGCCATTGAAGCTAACCATAGAAAATATTTGGAGTGGAGTGTAAAATAGGAATTAAAATTGTTACTGGTAGGCTCAGGTACCTACTTCACAAAATTTCTTTACTCATCTGAGTTTGGAAGATCTGGAATTTGCTAGCAGCAGTGTGGACAGCAAACAGTACTGTTAAGCTGTTGTTAGAAGGGGATCCATTATTTGCACACAGGTTGTAGCCAGTCAGCAAAATGAAGTGCTTACTACATGGGAAAGGAAATTTTAACCTGTCAGACAAAAGAAAGAGGTAGTGTTGAGGGACCATACACTAGTATCTTTCATTTTAAGTTAGGTTTTAGTTGTATACTCCACAAAACCACTTTTTTTTTTTGGTGGAAAATGTATCATATGGCTATCAAATATACTTATTGTATGGTCTGACAATCACACAAATGGCTGAATTTTGACAATTGCAAATATGGATGATCTTCCCACAGGACAGCCTCATAGAGGTGTGAGGCAGAAAATCCTACTGACTTGAGGTGCAGTATTTCACTTCTGCAGATTGCTGGAAACTGGCACAGCCATGCCTCGAATCTGCAGACATTGCCAATTAAAAGCCAAGACATGATACTTCAACTAAAGAAAAGCAAGACAACACTGGGGCTGGTGATCCTATCTTTCATTCTTCCACATGGCATAAGTAACATCTGGCCTTCTGCCTTCAAAGACATTAAAATATCTCTAATATATCTTTAAAAGGGTTCAGGATCAAAGGGAAATCAAATGCAGTGTGGTTTAATTCTTGTGAAACTCTGGAACTTCTTTAGAGTTCACAAAGCTTGTTTTAACTTGTGAAATATTTTCCCTTTAATTAAACCCCCTATTACCCAGCCACGGTGATTCAATTTTATATTCAGCTAAAGTGAGAGAATTCTACGTGTTAGCATAATCTAAAACACACACAACTGAATGGCAACAAAAAAACTGGATGCTAAAAATGTCTTCGGGTATAAAAAGCAAATTACACATTAGTAAGCAAAATGAAACATTAAGTATAAAGGCAGAAGAAGACTAAACTACTCTTGCAACAAAATCATGAAGTAGATGTATGAAGTCATTAACCTGTAATAAGCAGCATTGCCATATTTAGGTGCTGATGCTAAACCAGAGGAAATTGTCATAGAATTTTATAGACCCATATACGTTCACACCTGCTGAAATTCTATCATGAAAACACTGGGCTCATTTCTGAAACCTTTGTTTTTGGGAGGAGACAAATAAATAGATTTCAGAGGGGAGAAAAGAAAGAAAAAGGAGCTAATGCTTAAGTGATACAGAACCAAAATGAAGCAATGTGATAAATTATGAAGAGGGGAAAACCTAGTCAGAATATTATTACTCAGAGATGTAACCAGTTGTTGCATCCTGTCATCTGGTTCACTCCAAGAGCTGAAACAGCAGCTACTTGTTTATGTCACAGTTGGACTTGAAACTTCCCACTCAGATCATCATTCCATGGACGTCATACTTGACTCAGTTGACTTCACTGGCCTCCTTTTATAGGAAGAACAGAAGCAGGACATGATTCTTTGTTAACTTGGCAAAAAATATGCTCATATATATGTAAGAATTATTATTTAGTTTTCCTGGATAAGTGATAGATAAGTGAACTGTGATAAGAAAAAAAAAATTAGAAACATGAATAATTTTATCAGACACACATAAGAAGAAGAGATTCACAATTGATCAGATTTATAACTGTAAATAAGTAATAATAATTTGATTCAACTAGAACCTTTTGGCCTTAATTCTCTTACCATAGGGAACAGAGAACGTCAACAAATATGAGGGAAAATGACAGGCTACAATATCATCCAAAGCTACTTCTGGAGACAGAAAAAATACTGAGATGATGACAACTAAACTGCTGTTGACAATTCAGAAAAATCGACCTGGAGTGATAGGTTTCTCATTGTAAAAGGTCAGCATAAGAGAGAGTGAGAGGTGAAAATTCAAAGAGGTGACCAGTCATGGAAGTCAGAGTGTAAGAAACAACTGGGGAAACTTTCCATGGCTTTACAGATATACTGAACAAACACCGCAAATCTGGTTTGATAGATTTGTATTTGGCAGTTGTGAAAAAATGTTCCACAATCAGCTTAAGATAGGAGAAACACAAAAATCTTGGTCATTCTAGATATGCTACTACGCATTTAAGCTCTAAATTGACCCTAAAACAGAGAAGAAAGAAAGAAAGAAAGAAAGAAAGAAAGAAAGAAAGAAAGAGAGAGAGAGAGAGAGAGAAATCTGCCCTTTTTAAAGTGAAAATTTACCTTGGATGCTGCCCTAGGAAGTGTCATCAAGAGTATCCTGTAGGGTGCACTTCACTTGACTGTTTTGAAAACTTTTTGTTGGCTAGCAGCATTTCTTGCAGACCACACGGAACTCTTACCATCGGTTTTTTAATTGTTATTCTTTACTACTTCATGAGTTTCAGAGTAGGAATTATCCATAATGCTATGAAAACTACAGCTGGGTCAATGTTTGGATATCTTTGCTTTATTTCACTAGTGTCTATGGGAATTCTTACAGTTGCTCCTTTCTGAACAAAAGGGGTTACCATAAAATAAAATGATAATGTCTGTACTAATGGAGTAAAGCAGTCTTTCTTCACCATCTTTCTATCTATTGCCAAACCACAAAACTCTTCTCATCTATTAAAAAAACTTATTTAGAAGTCTGGTTCTGGATGGGGATAAGAAAGAAAAAGTCAACATTAGGTAAGGAAACAGCATTCGAGTTACTTGGCTTGCAGTTGGTTCACTCTTATTTGTTATTACTAAATTAACTCCGGGCTGGGAAGGAGAGGAAACCTATGATAACTTGATTTTAACTTAGACCTAAAAATTGTAGCCAAAGGTATTTATTATTCTGGAGTCCTTCATCTAATTGCACCCCCACACTGACAACTACACTTAAAGAAATCCAAACAAGTTGATTTTGTGGCAAAATTTTCTTTCTGTGTCAGTAAGCATGAAAAACTGGTAAGCACTTGCTATTACATTTTGATATAGTTGGGTTTTTTTTGTTTGGTTGTTTTTTTCTTTTTAGCTGTAATATATTCATTTTAAGGAGAGAAAATGTCTCAGCTCAGATTTCCTGTGGTATATTGCCTTATAATGAACCAGAGCATCATTAAGATGTCATTATTCCTGCAGCACAATCCATAATTTTGGTTTTTTCTAGGTGTTATCAGACAATATTCCCAAGACTGGTTGAAAAACTAGCTATAAAAGTTTGATTTCCAAGTAGCTTTTTGCTATCTGGTTTCTAGGGGCATAGGAGGTGTAAGAGATTAGGTTATTTTATGTCTGTATACTCTCCTCCAAGGTCACCAGAAACAAGATTTCCAATCTAATGTGTCATCAGTTTCATGGGGGAATTTGAATCTATTTCCTTCCTATCAGAATTAAAGTTGTACTGAAGTCCTTACACAGAGATAAAGGTAGTTAGGCTTTATCCAATAAAGAGTCCCATTTCCAGCTCTCCGATTCACTGTTTCTCGTCTCTGAAGATTCAACTTTACCATGAAGTTGTTTTTTTTGGTTTTTTTAGGGTTTTTTTTTTTTTTAATGATCAGCACATAACATTTTATCTCTTCTGAAAAGTTGACTTAGACTGGTCAAAATATTCAGCTGTTCTGTAAATGTTTATGTTTCTTGTAACAGTAATGACCACAGACACAAACTATGTTACTTGCATCTACAATATTTTGCTTTGACATGCCATTCTGGTAAAGCTATCAAGACATAGAACTTGCTTGACACAGCACAATTAGTAATCTTGCTTGTATATTTTGCTTCACTTCACTGCTAAGAAAGCTAACTATGCAAACTCGATTATTTTTACTGGAAGAAATAACTACTCCAAATCCAGGGTTTCTTATCATCTGCACTGTACATGGATAATGTGGTAGCTCCACAATTGTTTTCCTACTGGGATATTCTGTTGGCTGGATGATCAATTTCTTCTCTTTAGTTGTTTGTGAATATGTACATTTAATTTTTTTTTTTAAAAAACAGAAAAAAAGTAAAGAACGACCTGTTCTTTTTCAAAGCTTAAAGGCAGATGTTGTCAAGTCCTATTTGAGTACTTCTGCAGGGTAAAGATGAAGGCAATGCAAAGCATTTTCCTGACTCACATTGCTTTGTGATAGTCCTAACTAGGATCATATTCTTTACTCGCCCCTGAAATGATCATTTGTTCTAATTTAGCACCAACCCTAACCTTCCAATGTGGGGAGCAGCCAGGTGGAGGTTCAGTTATGTCTGTGCCTCTGTGCTGGCTAATACTGTTAGAAGAGACTGACCATGCATTTTAGCATTTTAAAAGTTAATAGCAGAAACTTGTTGTGAAGTTGATTAAAATTTTGGAAATGCTTTCTGACACTTTGCTGCATCAAGAATCCTGTCTATCACCTCCCCTTCCCTAACACAACCTAAGGGTGAAGTCCAAGATATTGCTGAAAGCTCAGACTTTACTGAAGATCTGATGGAAAACTCAGCAGCATTAGAAAAACAGAGTGCCATGAAACTTTCTTGATACTGTTGCTTACAAGGAAGCAAAAAAAAAAAAAACAACAAACCGCTGTGTCACATGATAAAGAAGACATTGTCTTAAAAAAAATGGATGCAAGGAACATTTTAGATCTTATTATTGCATTCACAGTTAAGGGAATACACAGCCCTGACCCGAAATATACAGCTCTTCTTGGATGCTCTTGGCTATCTATCTTTTCCTCTGGTAAATATACACCCCTATGTGGAAGATTCTTTGCACGTGAGAATAACTGCTTGCAAATTTGGTTTGAAAATATAGCTTTAAATCTGTAGATGTAAAAAACAAAGACTTTGTTCACGTCAAGAATCTGCTGAATACTGCATTATCCATCTGCCCATGTGTAATTTAATCTGGCACCATTTCCAGTGATGTCATGCCTGGAACGTCCAGCCCTGTGGAGAGATACTCGTCAGGACAGAGCTGCTGCGTGAGGTGGAGAGATTAGCAGATGTGGTAATCCACTCTTGGAATGGAGTTCATATCAAGTTGCATATTTGAGTAAAGTTAGTTTCTGTTCTTTAAACCCTGTAGTTTTGAAGCAGGCATATGTTCAAAAGACAGGTAGGTGATGAATTCTGTAGCCAGTTTTCTGGTTGAATATGGTAATTTTAAGGAAAAAGCATTCCAATATGTCATTTCATTTCATGTCGTTTCTCAGCAGATGACTTTACAGCTGTGGCATAAAGAATGTCTGGCCAAATCTGTTCCACATAGATAAAGTTCTGCTGCATTATGAGTCTTGCCCTACTACAGTTAGGAAAACTGAGGTCAATTTTAGTACCCTGTATGCTTAGATGGCACAGTCATCATTCAGTGGCAGGCTAGATAGCAGTGACTAATTACCTATTAAGTCATGGTCCTGCTGCAATGAATTTTGACAAACTTCAATGCAATTATGTTTGTAAATAAGTCTGCATGAGTTAAATTCCTTGCGGCTACAGTTTCACAGGACAGACCCAGTTCTGGTGTGTACTAGCACTGTGTAATACTTTGCTTTATGAGCTGACCTATTAAGAACAAATAACATCAAAGCAGATTCAGGCAGTCGTCAATATAAATGACAGTAGTTTAACCTCGTGGTTTGCCATATGAACACAGCTGGGTGTTGCGGTCATAGAATAATAGAATCACTAGCTTGAAAAGGACCCACTAGGTCATCGAGTCCAACCATTCCCACCATTTACTAAACCATACCCCTAGGCACCTCATCCACCCATCTTTTAAACACCTCCAGGGAAGGTGAACCAACCACCTCCCTGTGCAGCCTGTTCCAGTGCTCAATGACCCTTTCTGTGAAATATTTTTTCCTGATGTCAAGCCTGAACCTCCCCTGGCAGAGCTTGAGGCCATTCCCTCTTGTCCTGTCCCCTGTGACTTGGGAAATGATGTTAGCTCCCTCCTCTCTACAACATCTTTTCAAGTTGTTATAGAGAGCAACAAGGCCTCCCCTCAGCCTCCTCAGACTATATGGGAAGAAAATATAGTTTTTGATCTGGGACCTGTGGAATAACTCAGATTTGAGGCTAGAAGGATGCACAATACAAACTGCAGTTCATCTACTACTACCTGGTAGCTTCTTTGGTGATCTCTTCTTAGTCTGTGCTCTTCCCAGGATAACTCTGAAATTACTAATCATGAGTATGTGTTTCCATGACCCCACACATGCATTCCCATCAAGAGGGTAAATACAGCTGCAGATACTGGCCAGCTATCTGCTTTTTTTTCTCCAGGGCCTTAGTTACAATTTATAGCTGTGACTTTTTGACAGAATGTGTGTGAAAAGTGTGGTTTGCTCTATGCAACTAGGCAGCAGAGAACTATTAGGATATCAGCAGCCAGCAGCTAGGATTTTGTTCTCTTTGTGAGCTCAGGCATCTAGCAGCAGCTAATTAAAACAAATACTGCACAAGAAAAAAATGCAGTCTTTCCTTTCTCCTCTCTCCTCCTCTCTCCAGGTTTAATGGAGCATTCATGCTTTTCATATTTGGGTTTTATAAATAATAGCCACTACTTCTTTCTTATGCATGGGCAACATCAGCAAAGTATTTCTCCTTTAAGCTAGGAAATGGCTAAACCTGTTCACTCAATCAATCCAAACCACTAAGTTATTTTAATTCAATATTATAAATTTGATGTTATTTTAATTCAGTATCACTGGCATCAGTAAAGAAATTCAACTTTGTAAGTCACTCTTATCTGATTTGCTGAATGGAATTCACAATTTTGCAAGTCAGCTTCTGCTGTGCCGCAAACCTAACACTGCAAAGGAGATAAAATAATAAAATTTTTACAGACTTTTTTTTTAACAACTATTTTTTTCCCTATCAAAAGCCTCAGTTAAGGTGGGACAATTATTTTATTTTGATGAAGGCCTTTACAAAAGAAGAATGTGTTTGGAAGTGCTTTCCACAGAAAGAATTCTCAGACTGACTGAACTGAGGAATTAGGACTCACCACACTCTGCTTGTCAAGTTTAAGTTCTGAGTGGAGCATACCCCAGACCTTATCCTGTCTGATCTATGTTTTCAGGACAAGTTAAGGCTTCTTGACTGGGGTGTTTAAAAACACTTCTGGCTCGATATAGACAAAGCCAAAATTTTAGTCATATATCACTCTTCTGAATGCAAGACATCACACTGAAACTGTCTAAAACATATTGATTTGTAATGCAGCAACAGGACAGCCTCAATGAAAAGATCTCTTTCAAGATTTCATCCAGGGGCTTTATATATGCAAATATCCCATGGGCCGCAATTCCATATTTCTTGCACTATTTGACAATTCTGCAGCAAACTGATGGTAATTATTGATTCTCACAGACTCCCAGACCTCTTAAGCTCTGTAATTTACACTGGAAGAAGAAACATAACCATCACGACAGTAAAACACATCAGCATCTCCCCTCATCAGTTAACCTGCCTTCAATAGTAGATGACAGCAAATAATATGGGGAGCAACATGAAAAAAAACCATTGAAAAACACATAAGTAGTTGTATTATCTAGTAGCATTATGTTACTTCCTTGCTTCACCTGATCACTGCTTAATCTCTGTGTTCTGTGTTATTGTTCTTGTTCTCATGTAATCCTTAATTACATAGAAGCAATAGATGTGTCTAACCTGCATGCAAATATCTAGCTGTCGTGCAAGTAGACTTGAAGACTCACGTTAGCACTAATTTCATCTCTGGGTTCTCAGTGAATCATAATGAAAGCAGAAGACTTTTAAGTACTTAGCCAACATTGCTGCTAAGCAGATACTGTGAAGTCTGTCTTGAAAGCATACAGTCTTGTTGAAACATTAGCTCAAGGGTACACTTGACACATCCTTCACTTCAGAAGGAGCATAAGTGGTAATTTCTTATGTAATTATGTTTGAAAGTTGGTTGGGAATGGCAGAAATCTTGTCTTTATTTTAGTCATAAAAAAGAACCATCAATATATTACACTGGAATTCTTACGCATTATACATAAAAGCAATGATTTTCAATGACTGTCTGTTAAATAAAGAAGACATTTAAAATCTTAGACTCTTGTTAAAGAGGATTTTTTTTTAAATTACAGTCAGAATTTTCATTGATTTTAAGCTGACAGTCTACATGTTTCTACCAGACTTCTAGAAAATACCAAATTATTCACATTTGCAGGTGGAATTTGAAGATATGATTTGGGATTGCCTCTCAATGTTTGGAATAGTAAGAGAAAATTACCTGAGAATAGCTGAAAGATCAGTTAACTTGTATGCACCTTTGAATGCTCTCCAGGTATTAGGAAGAACCTTTGTAAATTGGATTTATTAGTTCTGGGTTCCCTTAAGTTGTTGGTGCAAAACAGTTCATTTGTAACCTAGAGGCCAATTAAGTCTGCAGTCTGTTAGAAAACACATGATTTTTCATCAAAATTTCATTTTCAATATTAGGTATGAAATTACTTGCTCCATGCCCATTCCTGACATGTTGCATTGCATGACCTAATGAAATGCCAGAATCTATACTCCTGGTTAGTTCTGCAGTACTAGCACCGAACAAATTTCCCGCTCCACATTTTTCTTGGAGAATTTTGGGAAAAATATTGTCTTCAGATTATATCCAAGGTAACATAGCTTCCAGAGACATGCTTTGGAAACCTGAGACAGTGTAGCATTGTCCTAACCACACTGGATTGTGCAGACTTCCTGTCAGAAGTGACAATTTGTACAAGACTTGTGCCAAAAAACCCACCCAAAACTGGGAAGATGAGGTGAACGCAATGTCCATGGTCTCCCACATTCTTGTATCTGCTTGAAAAATGTCACAGTCCATATCACTGAAGTGATACCTCATTCCTGACTCACTAATACTGGACTCTGGTTTCTAGCTAACAGGGTTTTACCACAAACTAAGTACTTGAAGTCATTATGGGGAATCAAAAATCTGATGCAGCATGCAATTCAAATGTACATAGTTGCATGGTTGTCGGTAACCAGAGAACACAAAACACAGATGTTTTAAATATATTGTGTCTTTATACAACTGTACTTACTTTCTCTACCTTTTTAAGAGAAAACCCTTACTGATAACATTTTTTTCCAAGTGCAGCTACAGACAAAATAATGATCTAGGAAAAAAACAAACAAAAAACCATTCAGCATTAGCATTCTGATTTAGCTGAGTGTGATTTTTGCAGTCATCAAACATTTACATTGCATGTCCTCTCAAGGCAGATATTGCTTATAATGTAATCTGAACTTGAACAAGCTTTTAAATAAGGAAATATGAAAGATCAAACTCTTAATAATGAAATAATATGCTCTGAGTTTTCACTAGCCTTGAAATATATCTGCATATATGGAAGTATTTTTGTATAATGTGCATAATTCTGTATGTGCTGACTCAACAGTTTATCTGCTAGACTTTACACCTGCATTTGTAAGAGTCACAGAGATATCCAAGAACTAAATTCTTGATTATTAGAGCCAACGTTCAAGTACCGTAAGTTAACTGTGAGGATTTAGCCATACTAAATTGGAGGAATTCTCATCTACCTTAAATTTTCATTCAGATCATTGACATTATTTTAATTCACAATACCAAGAACTAAAGAGAAAAATAGTTATCTGTATGGGACAAGACCAAAAAAGATGATTTTGCTTTTCCAGATTAAGTCAGAGAAAAACATCAGCCATTAACCCAGTTGTATAGCTCAGGTTGTTTCTTTTCTTTAATGTTGTAGACTGGAAGATACAAAGTGCTGCTTTTAGAAATAAAAGGAAGAAAAGTAAAAGCTCTTGGTAGAAAATCTCAGAACACTAACTTTGATAAGTGAAATGACAGGCAAGCACTTGGTGTTTATAATTTTCCTCTTTTATGTGAGAACTATTGACTGAAATTTGAATCTATTACTGTGAAATGGATTCAGATGTTGCAAAAATGCATCAAATTTTCCAGAGCATGAAACTAATTATCTGTAGCATAGAAAACTGCTATTTTTGTTACACACAACAACAACAACAACAACAACAACAACAACAACAACAACAAATAATCAGTGTTACACTAGCATTAAGTAAAATTATAATCATAAATATTCTGTTTCCTTTGTTAGGTTTTATGCCATGTTTTGTATAAGATGTTCAAACTACTACCTCATTCCCCAAAATGTTCTGAAAATTCTTCTTATGTAAATGACTTTATTCAACTGTGAAAAAATACATTAGGATGAATCTACAGTGAGCTACTGCACTGAAAACTGATTCCACTCAGTGCAAGGAAGGAAACCTGATGCCACCTGCATAGTTTCTTCTGGGCATGATATTTCAGTGGGTTGGAGAATACCTGCAGTATCCTATCTTGACTGTAATAAGTGTTTAAGTGATTAATTTATGCAACTGAAAGATCTGCTGACCATGAAAGTCTAGAAAGAATATAAATCTATCAGCTTCCATTACTTGTCAGCTGAAGATTTATTTGGAATGAAGACATTTGTTTCCCAAGGGAATGGCAGATATAGTTTCTTTTTAAGGACCAAATTCATAGTTGAAAAAATTATGTGTTCTGCAGTTAGAAGTCCTTTTCTCTAGGATGAGAGTTACCAGGGACAGAGAGGGATCATCAGTACTTTCTTTACTATTCTTAGTCCTTCACCTTACACACAAAAAGTTAGCAGGGGTTAGTTTGTAGAGAAAAAGTGTACCTATGCCTTTATCCTAGTCTTTAAGGTCTATTTTCTGTTTTAATCTATACTATAAATGACATACTTTAGTTCTCTGTTTGAAGGTCAGCCAGAAGCCTCTCTACATTTAGCATTTTTGTAGTATATAACCCTCCCTCCTGAACTCTTGTATCAGACTCAAAAAAAGAGCAAAATACTAAAATAAGACTCTCTGCCACCCCCCAAATATTTGAACCTTGTAAAAGTCTTGTGCAGTACAGAAATATCCTTCACCTTTTTCCACTGAGAGTCTGTCCCATCTGCATAGTTAATTCCCTTATAACAGGGCTTGTTCAGTAAAACCACAAAGAACACAAGGCTGTGTGGCTGTTCTTAACTCAAGTCAGTTAAGTGAAGAAGTGTTCTTGTAGAGAAGTCCCTGGAGAGTAAAGAGATTAATGGTACAAGAAATAAGACTGTAAGAACTGAAGATTTATGTTTGGTTCAGAGTTACTTGGTGAAGTATGGACCACTGTTTCCTTATACAGTAGGAAGGATACGATTAAAGGCACCCATCTTGATTTACTAGGTGTCAAAAATTAAAACCACTAGATTTCAGTCATGGGCAATATCAGGTGTATCATATCTTCAGATTATTGTTGGAGCATGCTGCCAGCTTCGTATCACTGTTTTCAAGTCCTTTCCTTTACTAGGAGCTTCTACCAAGAGGGAGATTTGACATCAAAAGCAGAACTAGCCCTTCTGTGATACGCATGAACAATTCCTTTGTGCTCCTCCTCTGTCAGTGATGAAGACATGTAAGATTTAGTTGTTCTTTTTCCCAAAGAGAAGGAACTTCTACCTCCTATCACTTTCCTCACAAAGCACCAGGCTGATAGGTCACATCAATTTAATGAACAGTCCTTCTCAGTTTAAGTTCTAACAACCTCACCTCATATATCTTGACATATGTACTTATGACTATCTACTGACTATCCTTTTAAATCCTATTGCCTTCTGAATCTTGGAAGAACAGTAGAAAAATATCAACTTCAGCATGAGAAGAGGTGCAAATTCCACTATGTTCTGACTGCTGTGGGATTTCTTTTCTTAGGTCTGATTTTCCCAAATCTAAGATCCCACTGCTGCAGAAATTCACTCACTTTCCTTATACTCAAGGTAGACTTCAAGCAAGCCATTTCTTTGTACTAGCAATAGCTAGTCTGCATCTGTATGTATAGTGTACTGACTCTGATTGCAGCTAGTATAACAATAAGCCTACTAGTCTGCTCTTGAAGTTTAAGTAAAGTCTTAACAAATTGGATGGACTGGGAGGATTAGTTAGACAAAAATAATTACAATGCTTAGAAAACTTTTATAGTCTATACTGGCCTGAAAGGAAAAGCTGAAGGGGAAAACCAATTACATTTCAAGCAGAGCACGTTCACTCTCAGCAAGATCTCTGCTGTTTCTCACAGTTTTGGAAAGCTTTTCTGATGACAGAATGGATTGTTTTTCCTGTTGCACCCTTTCCTTCAGTCTGTCTACAAGCAGATGTTGAAATAGATTTAAATGTGCAAATGGTATTTTGAATGGAGTCTGGAAAATGTAGCACATCAGAAGTGACAAAGAAAAAACTCTTTTAAATGGGAAAGAATGCAAGACAACAAGTGACTCTGCCAGTTGTGAGAAGAATTATAAAGCTCCTTTTGGTATTTGGTGTAGCAAAAATTTAGTTCTTCTAGAACATCAGTAGACATTTATGCTTGGTGGTAATTCTGTATGACTCATTAATGATTTTTCAGTGGCAATGGTACATGTCATTAGGGTTTTCCAGAAAGCAAACACAAGTCCTGAGGGTATAAACACACTGTGTCTTAATTCAACAGATACATGCTTTTGGATGGAGACTTTTTTGCCCTTGAATATGTTGACTATTCAGTTAGCAGGTAGTAATGTTTTTAAAAATTAATAAAATCTTCAAAGAATGTCTCAACAATATGAATATGAGGTAATTCTCTAGTCTATGTATCAAAATAATGCAGGATAAATCAAATGTCCATGTCCCTCCCCAAACATCTCCAGCCAATTCCCCCAAATTATCCAGATACCCCAAGAATTTGAGGGGTACCAGGTCTTACCTACAATGTGTCTGCAAAACTTCTTTGTCTGATTGGATCTATTCTTTCCTAGTTTACTGCCTTGAAGACAACATTATAGAAACTTCATGGCTAACATCCGAAATAGCTACTAGAGATTAACATCATTTCTCTTTTTGCATTGGATGAATGCTAAGACTGTCAAAAACTATGTAGAATGTCATCTCCTAGGTTAACTGGAGTCAGACCTCCATGTACAGACTTAGTAGCTTTGTGGATGATGTAAAATTCAATTTTTTTATGCCTTTCCATAGAGAAGGCAAACAAGTAATTCCTATCCAAAGTCATGAAGACTTCTGTTAAGGAGACACGATCATACAGACTTTGTGCTGGCTTTTATTCAATAATCTCACAAGCCTTAGACAATTAGACTGAGAAATAATTTCTCTGAAACAACAGAGAACATTGAGACTGGCACCTCTGGCATCTTTGATGGGGAGAAAAATCTGAGTGTCTTGTCAAAGAAGACTTCATGAGGCTCTGAGGTCTCTGTAACTGAGGTTTAACTGACTACTTGCATTGCCTAATTTCTTCATGGAGGTACTTAACATTATGTACTGGAAGTCAGAGCCTTTGAACAATGAAAGTTTGGATAGACAACACAAAGTATAGACAATCTGCCTGAATAAACGTATTTCTAACCAGAACCTTGTTCACTGGGTCCTCATAAACAAGAATAAAGAGGGGAGAAAGTGTGGAGCTACGTGATGAAAACTAAAAACATCAATATCTTCAAAAAGGAACAAACAGATCCCTCAGCAGCCCTGGCCTCATTACAGACAGGGTGTTAGTAAATTCTTCTAAACTAAGGAAAAGAATTATGTTTGTCACATGGTGACACTGAATTTTTCCAGTGTAATTGCTCTTAAATTGCTGCTGTATATTGCTGATAAGGTAGCCACTACACAGTAATTAACCAATGTTAAAAATATTTACCATAAAGAACTGCAGTAAGGACTCAGAGTGCTTTGACATAGAGTCTGTTGGCACAAAGTACACTGACATGTTATGTCTGCTTGCCCTGAAAATGCACATAGGCTCTGACACACTGTTTTTCATAACTGCTACAGTTGGGATGTTCTTCATAGCCTTTCAAACCTCTGTCTACACAGCACATGTATCCCCATGCCTCAAATCTAGGGCAGATAGCTGGGCATCATTTTTCATCAGCTATGTATTTCCCTTGAAGTCTGAGCATTCTCCTTAGACACATGATTTTGAATAGTCATTCTTTTTAGAGTTTCAGCTATACCCACCTTTGTTAATTCAATGAAGATATAATGGAAGCAGAACTGTCCTTATAAAAAAGGAAGATGTGCTTTTTTACAGGAAGCTCACTGATGTGGCCTACTCATTCCTAAATGGTTTCTGTTAAAGAGAATATTTGGCCCATGTGCTTATGAAACAGAAACAACAAAAAAAATTCCAGAAGGCTGTCTTGAGTCAATTATGTCACAGGCTGCAGATCTGCTTCAAGGGTTCCCTCTGCTATTTGCAATTCATCCAGAATGTTGGAATTTTGATAAAGTGCTTAAGCTGAAATTACAGGTACCAACAATATCCCTCAATAAATCTCCCTTCCATTAAAAGAAGATAATGTATAAAAGACCACATTGCTCCCACAGTTCTTTAGGAAAGAACAAAAAGCTATTCAGCCAACACTTCCCCACCCCCTACTAAAATATTAATTAGATACATTTTACTGCTATTCTAGAACTAGCACAATTAGAAGTGCATGGAAGAGTATATTTGACATGGTTGTGATGGCTGCAAGGTACTTTTTGTAATATGTCTGTAAGTATAAGTAGTGTATGAACAAGAACTAGTCATATGTGAAATTTTGTCTTATATTGACTTTTAGCTGTTAGGAAGGGTATCCTTCCTCTGCTCTCAAGTGACAGAGTGGCTGAACATCTTCCTCTGGAAAGGGGAAGCCTATATTTGTCCCTGCTCCTAAGCAGGAATCACTGTTACAGCTTCATGTGTATGCTAGCCTTCTGCCTCCTCCTCTCTCCATGAAGGCAGTGAAGAGAAAGTTGTATTCTTGCATCTAGTATTGTACTCAGAAAACTTGGTAAAGCATAGAAGAAATAAGGTGGAGTGACTCATGTAGACAAATAATGTGCCTTATCTGAGGCCACATATATGATATTGACATGCCCAAGGTGAGGATCAATAGTTTTCAAGCTTACTGAACTTTAATGATGTTTTAGAAGTGTTGTCTCCTCAATAAGTTATTGTTTTCAAGAGGACAGAGTGCCTACTTTGGCCTCTCTAAATCAAACCACCAACATGGTCAGTCAGCCTCTGTCAGTGTTTTTGTCTTTCAAGGCAGCGCTCACATATTAGAAGTTCTCTATCTAGCATTAAAAAAAACGAACCACAGATGGAGAATAAGGCTCTTTTGGGCTATATATTGGCCTTTTCTCACCTAGGGAATGTGAAACTACTCATACCTTTCCAACCATACTTATTAATTTAAACTAGTTTATATTCTGTTTTTACTCCAACTTTACAGTACCTTATTTGGAATAGAATAAATATTTTAATTTAGTGAATAAAAAGGTCTATATGACAAAATTACAAGTACTGGCTTAATCTAAAGAGGAAATCCATCCAAATTCTATGATCTGATAGGGGAAAATGGAAGAACTCAACTCACAGATTATATGCTACTTAAAAAATTCTGTATCATGCATTTTTAAAAAACCCTCTATTTTAAGAGACTTTAATGTCAATATTTTTATTTTACAAATAGTTAAGTTCATAAAAAAATTGACTTTATTCCAACATACATTAACTGAAATACCCTAGAGTTCTTTTCTTTAGCATTCCACATTCCAAGTATTAATTCCATTCAGCTCTGTAGCATTTCAAATTGTTTCCATAGGCATTTACTTTACATTAAAATACAGACCAAGTATAAACCAGGTTTTCAAAAAAATCTCCAAGCAACCAACCGAACAAAAACCAAAAAAGCCCAAATCTGACAAGAGGTTGCACACTAAGTAGTTGAAATGGATGCAGATTAGGTGCAATTTTTATAAGCCAAGCATGAACAGTGTATCTGTTAGCATTGATAAAAAACACACAATTGAAAAAGCTACAAGGGTGGGCCTTTAAAGACAAATTTTATACAAGAATGTAAGCATTGGAGATTACTTTTGATAGGAGAGTTATACAACTGTGTAACAAATCCAAAATTCCTAAGAAAATCCCAATATGAAGGCTTTGTTTTCAAAGTTCTCCATGTATCTTGAAACAATAAAAGAAACCGTATGTGTACTAGGCCTTAATTTATTGCTTTGTTAAATGAATTGCTTCCATACAACATTTCTGCCATTAAGACGTAAATGTGGGAAATAAAAGGTGGAAGCTGAAGGTATTACAGAAAAATTCATCCTTAAAGGAGGAATTTGAGATGTGTTCTTACCACCTGTGAGATATTAGCAGCAAGTTGCGAATAGATCTAATAAAATTAGTGTGTATTGGTAGGATAATGCAGCTGTTGCAACGTAACTTTTGGCTTACATGAGGCTTATTCATGATCTATTTTTATGATTTTCAAAATCCAGCAAAAGAAAAAAGGACCACTGGCTAATTGCTACCATACTGTTCATTCAAAAGCTATTTGCAGTGTACTAAACGAGCAATTCTTCTTTTCTCCCCCTCTGCTGCCCTCCATCCTCCAGCCCTTGAGCGCTTCTAATTATAGCAATTGTTTTCTAAAATTAAGCTTAGGTCCATCTTGAAGCTCATAGTTAAAAGAATCTGGATGAATGAAATGCCATTTAAAACATCCTGATGCCATCCATCCCTTCCCTGTGTTATTTCTTTCCTGTACTCAAGAAGAGTAGTACGTCATCACCCAACTATTTACTCCAAAGCAGCATTTACTTTTATCCTTTACTTTTTTAATATTACTTTTTTTTTTTCTTCACATATCTACTTTTTTTCTTATTGTTCTGCATATACAAGAAAGTATAAGTGAATTCTATATATGACTATCAGTATTCAATATTGTTATTCATGTGATGCTGATGTGATGTACTGAAAAATTCTAGATAATTGTGACAAAGGGACACAGAACTTTTATAATTACTCTATCATAAGTTGTCAAAATTGCCCAATGGAATTCCTGTTGACACTAAAATAACTGAAAAGAGGTTATGAAATTTCTAGAATTCCTTGCATATTAGCAAAGTAGTTGTAAAATTCCCATTTATAACTTAAAGTAAATTTCTGTCTAAGTAATTCCACAACTAATTTGACTGTTTTCTCATCCCTATTGGATTTTTGTATTCATATCTGGATAATTTTACAGCAAAGAAAGATTTTATTAGCTATCTTGCTATTCATTCTGCTAGGGCCCTAGCATACATCTAGGGTCAACAGGCACCACAACCACTCCCCATAATCTGTGTTTTAAGAAGGTATTCAACACCTGGCTCACACCTGAACTGTAGCTACTTTGCTGCCAAAACCTCATTCTCACTATTACCATCCTAAGAAAATCAGTCCATATAGTGGATACTTCAAAAAACCAAATCTGTTAGGTCTGCAATCTAATTCACATATATCATGTAGAGTTTCATCACAGGGTGTTTTTATCCTGTATATTTACATTACTATTTTTATGTACATATATACACATACATCTTGGAGCACATTGAAATCTAAATCGAAGAAAATGACTGTATTCTGGGTTGATATGGCAGAGCTGTAAGACTCTTACAGTCTTAGAAGTGTCATGAACAAAACACTGAAGAAATGTGTATTTTCTTTGTTGTTCATTTTATGTTGGAAACCACTTGAACCTGGGCTCACCTGACCTGAATGTTTACAAGTTTGAAGAAGCAGCTATGTGCACTAGTTCAGAAGAGACAGAAAGGCAAATGCTGGCCCATTACATAGGAACACTGCAGGGAAATTGCAAGCAAATGCTGTAGTAGTTTCAACTGTTTCCAAGTGCTTGTTCTGTTCTATTTTCATCTTACTAAAATACTTAATTTCCTCTCCAGAGTCATCTGCAAAATTCATTTTTGTCCTTGGTCCCCTTTTTGGGTAATTTGTGTATTCCAGTGTCTGTGTATATTCCAGCGTCTGTGTCCTATTTAGTTACTTGTACAGTGCATTGTTTTGCAGTTACATTAACACTCACAGTCTAAAAATACAAAGTCTGTTCACCAGCTTTCTTGAGCCCTTGCCCAAAGCTATTTCTTGTACAACAGCAGGCAAACTTACCACAGGGAAACTTTTCTCTGTCCCACTTTATATCTCATTGTGGGTAACCCCCAAATTGGATCTATTGTGAGGGCTAATGCTTCTCAGAAATAGTCAAATAAGCCTTAACAAACACTAAATAACCTAATGTGGTTCTGAAAAATAAACAGAATTAGCATACAACATGTTAATGGTTTCATTTTGAATTTTTAGAAAGTATCAGAAAAATATTTATGAGCTGTTGAGTGGGATATTTCTTTAAGAGATATATCTCTCTCTTGATTTTTGATCTCTAGATATTTCAGGTGTTAAATTGATCTTCTGTATGTATTTCTTTCCAACAGTCTAGGGTTAATGAGTCTTCAGTTTGACATAAACATAGCACTTTACTGAAACTAAGGTTTTGAACACACTTCCATTGAAAAATAACTATAACTGAACACTAATTAAAAAGTTAAAAGTATATTCTACAAATAATAGTTGGAATGAAATGTTTTCAATTATGTACTGCATTTAATTATAGAAAATTTTGCAATTCTCCTGTCTTGTTGTCATGAATATCTGTGGAAAATTAGTTCTATCTTGGTAGATAGTTCTTACTTACTTATAAAAACACCTTTTGCATTTACCCACAAAAGTTTTCACGTCAAGTGTGCTGCTGAATTTCTCCAATGGATATAAGGAAATTTGTATACTTATCTACTGACACACTTCCTACTAATCAATGAGAAAGGGACTCAAGTTCAATCACAACATTTCAAAGCCTGCATAAAATAATATGGAATTAATCTGGGGAAATCACAACTGAATGAAGAAAAGCAGACTCCACATATGCAGAATAAATTATTCATCACAGAGCTCAGTATTAAGGCATATTTTATCTCACTCTTATAAAGGAATGTCACTATGCACATACAAGCCTAATCCAACAGTGTTTAATACTCTCTCAAAGGAAGTGCACAATCATCAGTCATTGACTTCACGCCCTTAACATTTCCTCGTCCAACAAATCACAGAGCTATATTTGCATTTGAGACAAAGATAGCTGCTGGGTTCCATTCAACTTAGTAACTCACTGCTAAGGTGAAGCTAAGCAGATGCTCAGGATTTGATAGGCTCAAACCCATTTGCAGTACTAAAAGGAAACTAAAGGAATTAAATAGGTCTTATTTGTCAAGCAGCAAAGCTCTTGTCTAGAAATACTGTGAGAATAATTCCCTTGTAGGAAGCATTAGTATTGGCAATACTTTAGAAACAGCTTGTTAGAAGATGTGATGTGGAAGTATCTGAATCACAGAATTTTTGACAACAATTTTTCAACTAAAATGCATGATGCATAAGAACTTTATATGTACACCAAGACCAAAACTACAATGCTATATATCACGCTGTTTCTGTCATGTGCAGAGTTTTGATGGACGGTTCTTTTATGCATCAGAAAAACTAAGATTGAGAAAATACTACCTAGTTCAGCACTTCCAAATTTCAGTTTCACTTTGTTCCATTACTCCCAGATGTAGCTTCATGGCATAGAAAATTAAGTGGAGAAATGGTTATGGAATAATTTGAATACTCTTAAGGATAGCAACCGAGAGGGAGTTTCTGCCTTGTTGGGAAGAAAGTTTTTTTGGGAGGTAAGGTTTAGAACAGACCGTAAGCTGTTTCCATGAATCCACAGTTGCTGGAAACTGTAGGATGGCTGTTTAGCACCCGATGAGGAAAAAACTGCTCCTTAGTTTGCACTAGAGACTGTTTCCAACAGCTACGGAGCATCAGAACTGGAAAGAGGACTTAAAGACACCTGAGCCTCCCTGTCTCTCAAGCTACAATTTCTGTACTTTACTTCCTAAAAGTGCAAAACATGTTTCCCAAATAAGAAAATTACCTGTTATCTTAAGGCATTGCAAGTGCTAACAGACACTACAAAAACCCAGTATTAAAAAAGTTCTGAATATACCGTCAATGTAGAAACAATGAGAGAAAAGTAAGAAAAAAAATGTAATGATTATCTCCCTGATTATTCAGGATTTTTTTTTTTCTGCCTTCAATACTTAGCAAAAGACCTGGTAGCATTGACATCAAAGGCAGATAAAACTTCTAAGCCAAATTCAAAAAATAAAGTCTCCTAAATCAGTGACCTTAGCAAATTTTAGCCCAAAACAATTTACTTGACTCTAGAACACAGAAACTCTGCATTACTGCACTCAACTCCTGAGACTATATTAAGGTGAAAGTGCACTGAAAATTGTGACCAAGGACTGAGGTCATCAGGTCTGCTTGCATGGAAAGAATTATTCCTAAGAGAGCTCATTTCTCCCTCTGAGTTGGACTTTGGCTTTGTCTGCTGAACCTTGAAATTAAATTCCCTATTGATAACAACTGTGAGTATCCTTAGAACTGTACTTAAAGCAGCTATAAAAAACCCAAAAAACCCCAAACCCAAACAAACCCATACTGCACCCTTGCCAAAAAATCAAACCCAACAAAATGAAAAAACAAACAAAAAATAAAAAAAGTTTGTATAAATCAATATGGTCTGTAATTGAACCCTTGTGTTATGTGAAGTGATCATCACAGAAACTTGTTATGACTACCATCCCTTTCTTTTGGGAGCTATTATTAGAGTATAGCACTAATTTGTTCTTTTTTTCCTTTTCTTTTAAAATAAACAAGTTTGAGAATGAGTAGTGACTTTGACTTTGTGCAGAAGAAATAAAATACTTCTAAATTTTATAACAAAAATTGAACCCACAAATCTGATATATTAAGAAAATGAAAGTATTCATCTTTTTTTGGTGAATATCTTTGTAGGAATAGCTAGGTTTAGGATAGCATTGGTATATCAGATTGAAAATGTTATTCTTTGACTTCTGGCATATTTGCTTTCATTTTGAGTTTTATCTTTTCCACCCAGTGGCTGAGACAATAAACATTTTTGAGGTTTAATTGTGAAAACAATAAAATCTTTTAAAATGTGCTACTTTAAGCAATAGACAAATTATTTTGCTTTATTAGTGTTTCTACAGTTTGATATATATTCATTTGCCATGATTCCTGAGTTTCTGGACTTATGGTCAATTTGAGCTGTAACTTACCAGTGCTATGATCCTGAATTACTTTGAATACTAAAAAATCCCATATAGTCTTTGATTTCTGAACTCAGGCTTCTTTGCCTAAATAAATTCAGAAATCTGTGTATTATACAGCTACTACTTAAAGCTGAGTAAAGTAGTAATATAAAATACAAGGTATGTTAGTTTCTCAGCAACTGATAAATGATTATTACAGAAAATATTTATTTTTTATATGAGAGACATGAAACAAATATATAGTCTTATTTATATGCATATACAAATAAAATGGAAAATTATGTGCTTCTATTTGTTACATGCACATTATATACAAGAATTCAGAAGCAGCAAACTAATATGCCTGTTTTTAACAAAGAATTTTTGGATGTAGAAATTTTGGAGACTGATAAACGTTTGCCTTTTATAAGCCACAGCATTTCATCAAGCATCACTATTTACAACCATATATTGCACTGAGGGGTCGCTGTTAAGAACGATTCAAAACCACAGCTTTTGTAAAATTAGGATTGAAGCATGTATTCTGAAAAAACTAACTGGAAGATCATCCAGGCTAAGACATTCTTGGCACTGTGCAGTGAAAATATACACTGTTTTCTGATAGTTCATGTGCAGATTATTTCTTGTAAATAAGAAATAATTTAGAAAGAATTATATTTTATATGAAGAAATAGAAGATGCATTGCACTTTTCTGTCTCACTAGTACTTGAAAAATATGTTCATAATAAAAAAAGAGCAATACATGCCAACTGTTCCATCCATTAGAAGGACTTCTTTTTTTCATCCCACCTTTGCAGAAGGAAGCATTGAGTTAAAAAAGATATTTCCTTGGTATTTAAGTAACATAATAAATGACTTGATCTTTTGAACTCTTCATTATCTTAGTTTCCATGAAACTTTCAGTTAAAATACTCAAAGATTGTCCCATCTGCTGGACTTTGAACATATTTTGTCTTCTGATTTAGAAGAAAAAAGACTTACAAATGTGACTAAAAAGACATCAGAGCAGATCTGATGAGTCAGTGATAAATCTAATTAATATTTTCCACAGGCAATAGGAGTAATTTCTGTTCTCACTTATTTAAAAGCTGTGAATGTCGATCTGACAGTAGAGTGCTCTTTAACACAAGCAGGAATAAATCACGTAACACTCAATCCCTTAGAGGCTCAAGCAAATCCCAGTAAGAATCTCACAACTTCACTGGAATTTGAATTGTGCCTTTAAATAAGATGATATACGGAACTCAAACAAGTGCCGTTATTTCACATTTGCTGTTGTTAATTTTGTCACTGTATTGGCACAAATTAAACTCTCAGTTGACAGTTCATCTTCTAGTGCTTTCCAATGTGCCATTTACTGATGGATAGCTCCCAAGTGCATGCAGATTGAAATTGAATGTCCTGGAGTCTTAAGCTTTCTCATGCCCCTTCTGCTAAGAAATCACATATATTACCTTTCCACTCTCACCACCCTTTCCACTTTACAAACTTGATGCAGTATAGGTCCAGAAGAGTGGTCTCCACAAAAGCTGATAGTCATATCTCTAGTACTTTCCTGTGTTCTCACAGGAGTCACTTGTCTGAAGCCACAGTGTTTGAAGCTTTGCTGCTGAGACTCTAGAGGTCAGAAACATAAATATAGGTGTACTTCATTAAAAATCAACTTTCTGAAGTGATTAGTGGCCCCTGGAGATTAAGGGATGCTGGGATCCTCACTCAACAGTCACTGAGATTAAAGGGAAAAACTTCTTTCAATTATGATGGATTTTAGATCAGACTGTATGGCTCTTGTCATAATTTTAACTCAACATAAACCTGATTTTAGATGCTTTAAAGTTCATAAAGTACTCATCTTCAGAAATATATCTGTATATAACACAAGTAGTCTTGTTTATTTTTGTTGATTATAAAGGAAATAGGAGTTCAAATCACAATTTCTCTCCCAGATTTCTGTCACTATACTATTTCCAAGTGTTATAGTCCATTTTTATGGCAGAGTTGGGCACATAAGAAACAGCAGAAAAACCCCCAAATTGTTCAGGCTATGGAGGGGAGAAACATTAACCAGTATTCTCATTTGTCTGTATTTGTTGCACAATGATATTTTCAGCTTCCTCGAGACCTCCATAATGATCCAGGCATTACCTATTCAGGGAATAGACTCGTGCCTCATTTCCTAGATAAATGATACACAATCACTTAGAACAACTGAAGAAAACCATTTGCAAGCAATCCATGAATAGGATCAGACCATCTTGAAACAATTGAATGTGTGAATTTAGGGGAAACATGCATAAAAAAAGAGGAATAAAAATGAGAGAATAAGAATATAAATACAAATGTCTTGCTCCATTCTAATACCAACACATATTTAATTACATCCTGGTTATAGACATTTAATTTAAGGAAAACCTGTAACTACTTCGTAGATGCTAGAACACACATTTGTTCTCTTCTCTTTTTCTCTTCCTTGATCTGTTTACTTTCAAACTCTAAAAAGGACAAAGTATGTTGAGAAGAACCCTACTGTAAGCTGTACATCATTAAAATCTTTTAACACGAGTTTGCTGCAGAGAAGGGAGAACTCTTCCCTACTACTCCCCACTGTGAGGTTACCAAGCATGAGTACTGAGGAATGCATTATGAATGCAGAGCATGATGTAACATTTTAATCTAACACCTTCATCAGGATGATAATGCCTGAGGGAAAAAAACCCCAAAACCCACTTTATGTGTGAAATCAGGTCTTGTGTGCAAGCTCAGTCTGCTGGAAAACATACATGCGTGCACACATACAAACATATAGCCACACGTCAAGTATATTTCATAAGTATTATAATCTAAATCTGTCCTGTTTAAATTTTCTACCTATACAGACTGGGGGTAGGAGGAAAACACAGTCTTTCCCTTTAGTCTAGGAACCACTGCAAGATCCCTTAGCAAGTTTGCAGACAACACTAAGCTGGGTGGAAGTGTTGATCTGCTGGAGGGTAGGGAGGCTCTGCAAAGGGATCTGAAAAGGCTGGACTGCTGGGCAGAGTCCAATGACATGAGGCTTAACATGGCCAAATGCTGAGTCCTTCACTTGGGGCACAACAACCCTGTGCAGTGCTACAGACTAGGAGAAGTCTNAAATACCTGAAAGGAGGTTATAGAGAGAAGGGTAATGGTCTCTTCTCCCAAGTGACAGGGAACATGACAAGAGGGAATGGCCTTAAGCTCTGCCAGGGGAGATGTAGACTAGAGATTAGGAGGAAGTTTTTTTATGGAAAGGGTCATTAGGTATTGGAATATGCTGCCCAGGGAGGTGGTTTATTTGCCTTCCCTGGAGGTGTTTAAGGTACGAGTAGACGAGGTCCTGAGGGACATGGTTTACTGCTTGATAGGAATGGTTGGACTTGGTGATCCGGTGGGTTTCTTCTAACCTGGTGATTCTATGATTCTATGCTATTGCTCAGGTAAAATGGAGGGACCAGGTTTTGAAGATACACAAAACTTTGATAAGACACAAATACTGAAGAACTGTTTTTAAAAGAAAATTTAATGTAACTTCCCTATGCATAATGAAAAAGTGCCAGCATATATCTTTTGAGAATTTACTGGAAAGGAGGGTTGTTTTGAAAGCAAAATACAGTATGCATGATATCTAGGAAACATATTCTATTTAATCAATAATAAAAAATTAACAAACAGGCCAAGTTTCCATTGGGTTTGTTCCACTTTGTCGATTTAAAAGTAAATCTCAAAAATAGGGAGACTCCGGAAAAAGTACCTTATTGAGAGTGTAATAGTTCATTTAGAGTATTCCTCCAATTTCTAAAAAATATCAGCTATCACTTCTGTTAAATTAAATTTTCAGTACTTATAACATGGGGTAAAATTATAAAAGATGGAAGAAACTATACACCAGAGATCAGTACAAATTCACAATGTACTTCCTTGAAGTGAATTTGATGCTTTTTATGTTTCTGAAGAATGACTAAAAAGTCTTGACTGTTTCAAGATTAAATAAAAGAAGTAAGGGCCCCAAAGGGAATTTGGAACATGTTACAGACTTCTATTTCCTTTAGGAGCTTCCTCCAAGAGCTACATACAAGTGTGCAATAACCGAGCTCTCATGAAATCTGATTACTTTGTTTTCTGCAAAAGAAAACACTGAGGCAAGGAGCATCATCAGAATACATTTCAAAGATCAAAAATAGACTAGGCAAGAACTTGGATGAAGTCTGCTTCTGCACGTGTCTTATTGACACGAGGAACTCAGTTAAAGAAAATCAAACCACAGTAGACAATGTTATTTCTGTTAGCAATTAAGTACATTTCTGTAAAATTGTCTGTACAGCATGGAATGAATCTGGATGCATTTGTCCACTGCAGTTCTGTGGGCATACTGAATCATTGTGTTACATTTCAGTGGCACAGCAACACTGTTCATGTACAAATATTTCTCATTATAAATCACTTCTGGGATTTATAATGACTATGTATTAAACATTTTGCTGCGGCCTGGAACACATATGCTTTCCTTATGTTAGCATGTTTTTCACCAACATTGAAAAATCATGATTTATTATTAGTACTAACACTTGAATTATCAAGGTACTAATGAACCTTAGCTATCGACTTGGGTCCTATTGTGCTAGGTGCTGTTAAAAGTAAAGTTAAAAAGGAGATCCAAAGTTCATTAAAATTTAGACAGAAAACTACAGATAGCAGATGAATGCAGACAACAGGCTATGCAGGCAAAGGAAACTGGTCGGCATACCTGACAACAACTTAATTTCACCAATGGCCTGTGTATTGTTAGATATAGAAGCAAGTGAATGTTTTTTTGTTAATTTTGAAGAATATCGTTTATTGAACTGCATCTGTCCTCAGAATTGTCAATACTATTAGTTCCAGAACATAGTCCTTCATGAAACATACACAGTTTCTGGCTTACCACCTATTATTTCCAGATGAGATAGTACTCAATATGTCTCGCAATAAACTAGGCAACCAACTGAGGAGGTATGTGGTCTGATGTAACTTAAAGATGTCTTCAAAATAGGAAGGAATGGGCAGAGAAGGGAAGTTTGCAAAACAGCATTTTTGGAGTTATTCCTGATTAGAGTCAGCAGCTGAGCAAAATAAATCACTGTCTCTCCAGCTATCAGTCACATTTAATTATTACAGTGGAACACCCAGCTTTGTAACTAGGTGATCTTGACTGAGTCTTTTTCGTCTAGCCCTCTGTTTCCCAGAAAATCTTAAGACTTTCAAACTTTATCATTACTCAAAGAAATCTTGATACAATGTATCATCTGTGTCCACAAGACCACAGCAAATTAAAGATTCTCAGAAATTACTTAGTGTGTTTGTTTGTGTTGTGCATGTGAGTCCATGCTTGTGAATGTGTGTCCCCGTTTGTTATTTTCCTGTTCCTGACACGTAGACATGTAAAACCATGTCTCCCTTAGTATAAGTGCCAGATGGGGAAACTAACAGTAGTCTGTTGTTTAAACAGTTGTTTAGTAGATATATATTTTACAAGACAAAGCAAAATTTTATTATCATTTTAAAACACAGGAAACAGACATTCTTGCAATACTACATACCTTGTGTTTAATATATTTTAAAATATAGATGCATATAAGTTAAGATCCTTCTTGCATCTTTACATGGAATAACTATCAGGCAAAAATTCCATTAAGCTATTAGCATTGTCCTTACAAAAACATTTCTGAGAAAGCTAGAGGGCCTCGGTGTGGTATGTTCTCATCTTTAGTAACTTCACTTGTACTGAGGAGACTCTCAGATGGTTGAGTAGGAAAGCACAATTCCTTCATTGGCTTAGACTCACCTTACTTGGTTTCATTGGAAGCGCTCCATGTTTTAAGAAGTTTGAGTGCGTGGTACTTTAGGTTCGATTCCACACCTATAGGCACCTCTCTTACATGCAAAATGCCACAGTGCTCAAGAACTTGAATATTTCTGTTGACTGGCTATCAGATTTAAAAACCACAAGATCTTATATTGTTCTTTTAACATCCTGTCACTAATAAAATGGCAATATTTCTATGACTGCTTCCCCAAACCTTGATATGCATGCTTCTGATTCACTTTCAGAAGCTGAAATAACAGACTAGTAATGGTTCTCTTCCTCCAACTCTGCTAGCATTCTCCACTCTTTACTGCCTATTTACCTCATTTAGGCAGGACTTTAAAGGAGCTATAATCTCCAGAGTTTGGGATAATGACTTTCCTGTATTGAGAAGCAGAGTGGCAGGACAATGAATAGTGTGTGTGAGTACACCACGTATGTTAAAACAAGACTTAAAAAACCAGTTGGCTATTAAAATGAAATGCAATACTGCTGCCTCAACATTAGTATGAACACATGTGGTACAGGGATAAGAGAAATTACTAAATAAACTATGGAGCAGTTTCACTATTTAAAATGAACAGAGTCCAGCAAAACAAGTGTCTAGTTCAGTTCCCAAACAGAATCTCTGACTTGGCCTAATTTGTTCCTGAGTTGTGGTTAGCTGTGTCCCTATGTCATGCGTGCACTTGTCTATTCAGGATTTTTTCACTTCTTTGCAAACATTTTGTGTCTGGGTTGCATGCATTTTCATCCTACAATTTAGCCAGGGTGGCAAATTGTGCCAGACAATAATTTGGGTCTCTCTCTTTTAGAAGATTATCACTGCAAAGCTGTATCTGGGAATAGAGTTAACAAGATCCAAATGAGTGACATTAATCTTTATAAAAATAAATCAGATCTTTAAGAGGACAGATCAAGCTTCCAGACTGTACTCCTATCATGGTTTGCAAATGGAGTAATAAACTTCCATGATTATACCATTTCCTTGTCTGCTCTGGCAAGCATAACCTGTGGTGGAAGATAAATAGAGGAAACAGAATAACTAAGTTTAGAGGAAAAGGCATGGAGTTCAAAACCTTCTATCTGCCTGGGAGGATACTGTTTAAATACAGCACTACCACTGCAATAGGTAATGAAATAATTGAAAAAAAACCCTTAAACTTTGTTTTAAGGTCAGTTGCATTTCTATGTAGGTATTTCTAGTGTTTGCCTCATGGTGTGTATGGTCCCACCCCAAACTGGATAATCTGATACATGTCACATGCCGTAAATATTGCAGTAAAGGCCTTTGAATCAAAACTACCATGGGAATAATTTGGAAGATCTAGGTTACTTTCAGAAGAGCTTCCAAAACAAATTCTTATTTATCTTATCTATTTTTGTTATCCAGTTAAGGTAAGTAGTTCTTTGTGTGTGTGTGTATAAGATCTACGAACACTGTAACACGCTATAAATTGAAAAATGCAGAGAAATTGAAAAAACTAAAGTTCCAATACTTCCACTGCCTTCTTGCCTTTAATTGTGTCTTGAAATTCTAAAGTATGCTATCAAAAGAATACAAAATATTTTTTTTGTCTACCTCATGCAAAATACAGATTCTAGAGTGCTGACTTACCAAAATGCTTCATCATAGACCAGACTAGAAAATACTTTGACTGTGAGTTGAGATCATTTAAAGTATAGAACATTCTAAAAGCATTCTTGCACAGCCTTTCCTAAAACCTTCATGATATACTTTATAGGAAGCTATTCTTCCATGTTTATTTTTTTTCTTGTATTCTTAATGCCTTTCTTTAAACTTACCTCCAAGAGAATTCTCAGGTAAATTGTCTGCACAAGTGGAGGCAAGCATGGGGAGTCACTTACAGGCCTGCCTCATAGTGCAGCTGGCAGTCTTTCTGATCGACTCTGTGATGTGGTTAGTCTTTCCTCTCCTAAGAACCAGATTCCTGTTTCTCCATCATGCCAAAATAAACAGCTGGGTTTTAAAAGGAATACTTCTGTGAAAGTGCTTCATCAGATCCAAGCTGTGGAGGTGAGAGTCACACAGGGTACACTGAGTAAAGAAGTCAGGAAGCTATGGCAAAAACAACTTTTCCCTTTTGCAACTATTTTTGTAAATGAATTACTATTTATTATATGTTAGTGCCATATGTAATGTGAGATACTGTGGCAAGTAAACCAATCAGAAACAGACAAATCCTGAGAGAGGACAAGTGGTCCAAAACGCATCTGTAGGAGAATTGCAAATTGGGAGTAAAACCACAGAAATGTTAAAGGACAGAAATATAAATCCATTACAGACAATCTAAAGTGCCAAAATTGGACAAATCAAGCCAAAAATACCATAAGAACCTATATTTTTATGTATTTTGGCAATTATCCCTCAGACCTGGCTCTAAATGGAAAATGTAAATGAATATGATTTTAATAGTAAAAAGGAGAACCAAACATTGTAATAGAATTCTTCGACAAAAGATTAATTTCAGGTTTGATATATGGAACAATGTTCAGGTGTATCAGAACTTACTCAGTCATCACTAGATTTTGACAAAGATGCCAGTAAGCAAATCTATATTAAAATTTGAATTTACATCTACATTTTCATTTCCTGTCTTCAATTAGTTAAAAAGAAAAAGAACAGCTGTAAGCACTAAAAATCACAAGTGAAGCCACAAAATAATCAGAATTCTGGCTTAAGAGTCCTGAGTGCTAAAAAAAGAAAGAAACAGAATTTTAAAAAGGTATGCTGTGGTATCTTTTTTTCTTTGTGTTGTTATTTCTGAGAAGATAAAGTACCATCTGGTCATTATTTTAGACTTCTTTTTTTGATATCACTAAACAGATCAAAAGCATAAGTGTTTTTTTTCTCCTCCCATCTTTTTCTATTAAAATGAAAACTAGGTTGTTCATGAAATATCTCAACTCCTGGAGCTAGGCATAAAGATGAGCCCTCCCTCTACTGATATTATGCAAGACTTGGAGTAAAGTTCGAACAGCAGAACACTGCTTTTCCTTTTCATGTGATGAGTCCTTTAATCTCAGTAAAAACAGTTACTATCAGTGTTACAGGTCAAACCACAGAACACAGGTAAATTTAGGTATGCCTGGCCACTGGCTGTTTCAGCACATGTGGCTTCTGCATGAGCACAGCTGCATGTACTGATGTCACATCTGGATTTCCTGTAGTTTGTTTCTAGTGTTTGTGTATCTCAGTAAGATTTCCTTCTGGGTAAGGCAGATCTCATTAACAGCACACTATACTTTCATCCCTCAGACTGTTGCCTAAACTGCTAAATCGCTGATCTTTTGAGAATTGTTCCTGTAAAACTGTAGGTAAAATAGTAGTAGCACTTTTCCTAGTACTAGGGAAGAGTAACAAGGAAGAAAATGTTTCCTCTCTTGATAACAAATATGTGAAATCATGCACTAGCTTCATTTTACTCATACTATTAAATCATAGAATCATAGAATGATTTGGGTTGGAAGGGACTTTAAAGATCACCTAGTTTCAACCCCCTTGCAATGGGCAGGGGCACCTCCACTAGATAAGGCTGCTCAAGGTCCCATCCAATCTGGCCTTGAACACTTCCAGGAAAGGGGCATCCATAACTTCCTTGGGCAACTTGTTCCAGTGCCTCACCACCTTCATTGTGAAGAATTTCTTCTTAATGTCTAGTCTAAATCTTCCCCTCTCCAATTTATAGGCATCCCCCCTAGTTTTATTACTACAAGCCTTTGTAAAATGTCTCTCCCCAGCTTTCTTGTAGGACCTCTTCATGTACTGGAAGGTTGCTATAAGGTCTACTCAGAACCATCTCATCTCTTCAGGTTGAAAAACCCCAACTTTCTCAGCCTGTCGTCATATGGGAGGTGCTCCAGCCCTCTGATCATCTTTGTAGCCCTCCTCTGGACCTGTTCCAAAAGTTGCATATCCTTTTTCTGTTGAGGATTCCAGAACTGGACACGACTGTCCAGGTGGGGTCTCACGAGAGAGGCAGAATCACCTCCCTCTACCTGCTGGCTTCATGTCTTTTGATGCAGCCCAGGATACAGTTGGCTTTCTGGGCTGCAAGCATGCATTGCCAGCCCATGTCGAACTTCTCATCAATTATCAGCTCCAAGTCCTTCTCCACAGGGCTGCTTTCAATCACATAATCTCCCATCCTTTACTGAAACGGTCGATTGCCTTGACCCAGGCGTAGGACCTTGCACTTGGCCCTGTTGAACTTCATAAGTTTCTCATAGGCCCACTTCTCTGACTTGTACAGGTCCCTCTGGATGACATTCCAACCTTCTGATGTGACAACTGCACCACTCAGCTTGGTGTTATTTGCAAACTTGCTGAGGGTGCACTAAAACTTGCTGTCTATACAGTGCTGAAAATACTAAACTGCACTGGTGCCAGTACAGACCCCTGAGGGACACCAGTAGTCACAGATCTCCATCTGGACATTGAGCCATTGACCAGTACTCTCTGAGTAAGACTATACAACCAACTTCTTATCCACCGAAGCATCCATCCATCAAATCCATCTCTCTCCAATTTAGAGAGAAGGATGTTGTGGGGGACCATGTCAAAAGCTTTACAGAAGTCCAGATAGATTACATGGACTGGTTTTCCCATATCTACTGCTGTGGTTACCCCAACATAGAATGCCACCAGGTTGGCCAGACATGACTTGCCCTTGCTAAAGCCATGCTGGTTGCCACTAATCACTTCCCTGTCCTCCATGTGCTTTAGCACACATTTAGCATATTTTGTATTGCATTTCATTAACATAATTTATCAGCTCTGTGTAGCGGATATCCTTTCCAAGCACAGTTATGCCACAAGTAATTTCTAGTTTTAGTTCATTTCCTTTTCAGTTTTTTTTTCAAAACAATGAACCCAGTAACATCTAAATAAAATGTAACAATGAAAAATTGATTGGATTGCTGGTTTTAGAGCATATAGATTAAAGACCTCCACTTGGAGGCTTGTTACATGTGAAGTTCCTCAAGGGTCAGTCTTGGGACCTTTTCTGCTTAATATATGTGCTAACAATACAGAGGAGAAGAGAGGAGAAGAAGGCATGTGCCCCATCAAGTCAGTTGAAAATTCCAGTTGGGGGTAGTAGATGGGTAGGGTCAGGTGAACTTTGAAAAGCTGGAGCAATGAGACAACAGGAGATTTATGAAATTCAGTCAGAAGAAATGCAAAGCCCTGCACCTAGGACAGAATAAAGTCTTAAAATAATACAGGCAAGGGTCTATGTAGAGTCTAAAAAGGCAGAAGAGGTCATTGTGAACAGGAAGCTAGAAATTTATTAGATACACACTACTAGCAAAGAGACCCAACAGCATCCTAGGATGTATTAACAGCAGCACAGCCAGCAGACCGAGGAATACAATTATTCCTCTCATCAAGAAGATGGAATTCTTCTCAGTGGTACGTGGTGAGATAATGGCAGACACTGGTCGTACACTGAAATTCTACATAGTTAAAATATGTATTTAAATTTCTCATCCCAGATCCATATAATACCAAACTCTGTAGGTAATTCAGTTTTCTTCATTGTAGTTCTCTTAAGAGTCAAAATTTTGCTCCCAAGGGAACATAATTTAAGCATTTAAATATTTGTAGTTTGAAGATCTTCTGCCGCATGAAATTATAGATATACTTCAAATGAATTATTTTGAATACTTTTGTCAAAAAGGTTATTAATGAAGGTAAGAGAAAAATTAAGGTATTATGACTGATACTAACAGAGTTATATTAATGTTGCTAATTAAAATCTAGACCCCTCAGCAGAGAAGTCCAGATGTGACTAGGGAAGGCAGGCCACTTAAAAGAGTATCTTTGAGGATGTCTGTCTTGAAGTGTAAAGGCAAAAAAGGTTTTGGCAAGGTCCATGATTTTTGCATCTTCTGAAAGAAATTACATTATTAAGTTAATAGTTGAAAAGACTGATACTAGAAGTCTGTAGCCATGATTGAAATTAATAATGCATTGGTTTATTTTATAGAGGCCAAATATTCTCCATGTTAGTCTTACACATGCACAGATTAGTAATTCCAAATATATGTTTGGTGTACCATAACACATTGTGAAAAGCAAAGTTGGCTGAAGGATAGTTTGAGAAGAGGAATATGCCTTTAAGCAATGTACAGTTAATGTTAAATAACAATCATCCCTGCATTTTTGAGAGTAGAAACCAGCCAGCATAATGAACAGAGGATATCACATAATTTTTGAGATACTGTACTGGGCCTTTTGCTGTTGTTCTTGTTAAATATTAAATGTATGTAATGAAGTTGAAGTAAATAAATGCCAGTAGTTGTATGAGGAAAAACGTTATGGCTGAAGAAGGATGCTTTTTTATTTTCATGTTCTCAGGTTAGATATACTTTTAACATCATGTTTATAGTTAGAGAAGACAAGTCAGCTGAGTTGTGTCAAAAATTAGAAAACCTTAGCTGGCTGTCACTATAGGAAAACAAAAATACAAGTCAGCTTTATCACTTAGAATTTCCATTATCATCACATACAGTATGATAGACATATCAGTGCTTCTTAAAACTGATAAAGCTTAGTGAATATTTTACTTACATTGTTAATCAGTTGATCATTAAGTGTTAATAGGAATTTTTAAATATTACCTTAATACATTCTAAATTGTTAGTAAACAAAAGTTTTGTAAATTCCATCTGTGACAACTGTGCAGCTATCCCTCTGGCTGGATGTGCTGCTACATACCTTTTGAGGTTTCTTGTCACCAATTTTGATTCAGCCACATCTAGCTCTTCAGAGACTGGAAAGACTTGTTTTTAAAGCCACTAGAGGTAACAATGCTACAGATCTACCTCTCCTGAGATCTTTCTATGTTCTCTGTAGATAGACTGCTTTGTCATTTGCGTGGCCTATTATTTCACCGTTTCTTAAGTACAAACCAATAAAAAATAAATTAGTTTTAGGAGATGGTCTGCTCTAGCCTTTCAAAACAAGATAAAGATATTCTTGGTGACTCAAAGTCATTAACATCTTTCTTGACAAAGTAAAACATCAAATTCTGTGATGATAATCCTTGCAGTTGCTCCTCCTTAATTGCATTCCTCACATAGTTTCCCCCCATAGTCTTTGGCAGCATTTAAAAAGATAGCAACCATTTGACAGAGACATGTCCCGATGGGCAATTTCACCAACAAATGGAGGAGTTTGTTAATGTAACATAAAGACATGGCTGTGTGCTTTGATTTTTTTTCCTTCCATACTTTTCAAAGTTATCCTTTCCTCTAAATTATTTTGTTGGAGATACCTAGTCCAGTTGTCAGTTCATCCTTGCAAATGCAACGTTACACCAATCAAACCTGCAGAACCTTTTGTAGTCCTTGGTGTTGGGATCATGTCACTTTTTGAATCTACATCAAATTCTTGGAATGTAGTCATATTCATATGACATGATATCCATAATTATATCTCGTATCATCCAGCCGATGGAAATTAAACTTGAAAGATTTCATTGCAGTTAAGATGATTTCCCACAATTCTACCTGTATCAATTCTTGATCCTAACGTCAATGCTCCTTTGTAAACATTTTGCATGGAAATAACAAGACCCTTTCTCTTCAGTAACCTCACAAAAGCCAGTCTATTCTCTTCCTTCGCAGTTATTTGTGGCATCCTGTCATAAAATTTCTCTACATCTGAGATAGATTTCAGAAAATTCAAAGGATGAAGGGGATATAAAACTGGAAGTTGTCCAATAAGTAAAACTGATTTGTTTCACTAGTCTGATGAGCATTAATTTGAGTTATTTAAGACCAATTTGAAATAGCTCCCTTAAGAATGGTCTAACAAACCTGTAAAAATGTCACCTTGCAGCCAACTTAATTTACTGACACTAAGTAAATGATGTTACACAGATCAGGTTCTTAGCAGCTAGCTCAATGATTTGAACATCCATTAAAGAGAGATTTAAATGATGGTTATCACCATTTATACACGGATGATATGTGTTATTTCTTGCATTTTTATGAGGTTACATGATGTTCAATTCATGTGGTACACTTAATGCTAGAACAAAACAGAACTTAGTAGAATGTAGCATAAAATATGGTTCACAGATGTTTGATCTTGCATTTCCTAGTTAGCTTGGGATTTTATGCATCTGTGTAGGGAGGTGATTTGAAGAAAGACAGTCCATTGCCAATGATTATGTATTTGCAGCTTACCATAAATTGTGGAGTAATAACTCACTGTAGCATTCTGTCAAACACAAACTATGACAAGTGACTCCATAATTAAAACCTTGTTATGACTGATTGTGGGTGAAGCTAGTGACATTTAATTTTTTTTTTAAGGTCAAATAATGTTTCCCAGCAGAAGACTCCAATTTCATGTCTTAAGATTTTTACAAAACCATTTGAGAAGATGTTTCTATAGCAGGCTTCTGAACACCTTGGGTAATGCAAACCATATGATTAATTTTTTCCTGAGAAATATATTGAATTTCTCCCTTTTCAACCCACCTCCTTTCCTGAAAGCTCAAACTTCTCAGTGGTGAAATGACAAAAGAGATAACCTATTTGTCAAAGATTTATATTCTGCTAGAACTTGCAAATGTCCGCTTTATAGCAAAGACATAATTTTTAAAAAAAGTTTGTTCATGATATGGAAAAATATTTTAGATAACTAAAATTCAGACCTCTCTCTTTTCACTATTGGTCTGTGTTGTGTCAGGGCACAGAACCACAACTGAAGTTCAGAATCTTCTGTCTTTTCAGTTTTTCTATCACTTGTTTCAATGGAGTGGAATAGAAGAGATTTGAGAAAAAAAGTCTGATCACTAAATGCAAAATCCAGGAAACCTCTACATGCATTCATACCAGACAAAGCAAAGATTTTTCCCAGTTTCTGCATTCACTGAAACTCCATCCCTGTTCCCACACAGACTCAGAGGATGCAGAGAGAGATGGTGAGCCATAAATAATTCTAGTTAACATTTAGCTGCACAAAGATTTTTCTTCTTCTGTGAACTACTTAGATGCTGTCTGTATTTAGTGCTAGTGACATTCACAGTACTCCATTGCCATTTAAAAATATGCTTATTAGTCTGCAGCTGTTATCAAGAATGAAGATAAAGCAGCAGATGATACTTTGCTTGCTCTATTCCCACAGAAGCTGTATATCATCGACTTGAGGTTGAACACCAAGTTAGAGGTGTTTCATTAAAATTTAACCTATGGTTCTAAATTGTCTCACATGAACAGGCAAGCTAGTCACGCAGACTAGTGGGGGAGTGATTTGGAGACAGTTAAATCATTGACCTGTAACCTCAGAATGACTTTGTTAGTAAAACATTGGCTTTCCTAGTAAAAAACAGAAGACAGATTTTGAGGCCATGCAGGAAAGGAATGTTAATGCAATTTTCATATCTGTCAGATGAGTAACTGCAGCTCTCTCAGCTTTGTATATAAAATGCACAGTATGCAATAATACACTAAGGACATATAAACCCATCTTTCTCAAGCTGCAACAGCCAGTAACTTGAATCAAAACATCAGTTCAGTTTAAGGATTACAAGTTATTGTGGTCCACAGAGAGATTAAAGTTATTGTGGTCTACAGATAAGTGAAATTTCCTTTCTGTTTTCTTCGCCATGGTTCTATCACCTGCACCCTGATGACCAGCTTGAACAATGACTTTTTTTTTGCAAATTTGCAACTGCAGGACTATTGTACTTTTGCACTATGACTCTCAAGTTATATCTGATCCTAGTTACAGACTGCCATTGTACTATACCCAGTCTCTTTTTCAAAGCAACATAATTCAGTAATTTATGTGGAAACACTAGCTTCATCGGACAACAATAGAATACTGGGCTACTGTACTCCTTTCTTTTCTTTCTCTTCACTCTCTGGTTAATTAATGGCTCAGCTAAGTGAGTTTACACTTCCTTTCAGTTAAAATGAGAGTTCTAGTCCTCATTTAACGTATCTGGTTGTATTATTTCTCAGATTAGGCCCTACACATCATCCATTGTGTACCTCTGCTTATTGATACCACCTGGAGACTTCTTGCAAACATTCCCTGAGACAAGCATATTGACTTATTCCTCTCTTGCCATGTCCCAACCACATTGTTTTGAATCAATGATATAAATAATATTGATCATACCAAGGGTCTTCTAATCTGATGATACTCAGAAAAGCTGTTTGTAATAAGAATGTACATGTGGGCTACCCTTCTCTCGAGAAGTGTCACCCACTTTGTGATCTGCAGATGACTGGTGGCCTGCCAGAGCATTACAAGTACTCTGGGAGCTGGATGCTGTGTCCTGATCTCCTCTGTGACTTTGATTGACAAGAAACAAATCTATGGGTCTTACTCCTTTTTTTATATCAGGATTTTAAACAAAAAATGTTTCTAAGAACACTAAATAATGTATTTGTAGCAAAACCCAACTTGTTTACACTAGAAGCATAATTGCCACAATTTCTGTCAGCCACCCAAATGTAGCAGTCCATTAATTTTTTTGCAAGCAAAATGGCCTAGTTCTCTAGACAATAGTATGTGTATCATTGCTACATCTCATGCATTGACCTTTAAGTGTAAAAGAAATCTTATTATCTTCCACAAGTTTGAATAGCGCAGCTATAATTGACCATATTTCTTTGTATCAAATTCTTTACAATTTTTCTAAGTTTTACAATATAGGTTTATTCCGTATTTACGCATAGGTCTATTCCAGTTGTCTCTCTGTGTGTATATACATCTAGAATATATCAGCCAAGCCAAAAGACCACCTCACCACAACTGTGATATAAACAGGAAATCCACTGTGGGATGACACAGTCATTTGTGAGGAAAAAAAACAGCAATAAAGTAGGCATCAGCCTATAAATTCTCAAAAGTTTGACTACATACAACAGAGGGCAGTTTGAGAGAAGCAGAGATTGCTACAATACACAAAAAGCTCCTGTGATGACAGTAACATTGCAACTCCTTTTTCCTTTTTTTTGGTCTTCACTTGCAAGGAGAAAATTGGTTCAGCAGAAACTAGGCTGAGCAAGATTACCTGAAGTTTCAAGTGCCCTTTGGTTCTGGAGAAGCTCTTCCTCTTAAATATGTGTGCATTCAAATTATACAACAAAGAGAAGAATGAAGTTTAGTGTGTGTGTGAGCTATTTTTTTATTGTCTTTTCTAACTTTTGAAATAAGTCTCCAGAAAGACTTCCCTGAAACCTTTTCGTAGATGTAAGATAGTGGTTCCATTTTATTTGCACGTTCCCAGCAGTAGAGCCTGACATACAAAAGCATAGTGGTCAACAACTCTTCAAACTGTGAATGACACAAGCTCCAACGATCTGATGAATCACTTACTCTAAGGTTCTCTGGGGAAAACTAGCGGGTCACTACTTTATTTCACTAATTAAACTAGAAACTTCTGTGTCCTTACTGCTGAGTGGACTGCCAAGATTCAGTGCCCCTTTTTTTGTAAACTATCTGATCTAGTACTGATGTCAGTCACAGCAAAGAGCCTGCCAACAAAATCATAGGGCAGAGGATAATGTGCCAGACACGCAACATCCTTCCACTCTTCTGTTTGTTGTTTGGAACAAGAAAAAATATTCAAAATGTTGTCATGTGTTTCAAGATAAGCGTCTCTGCTTCCTTACAGACTACAACTGCAAATATCACAAGCTTTAACATTTAACTTCTTTATAATTCTCCACTATTTGCTGCTTTTCTTTCATAAGATCAGTCCTCACACTAACAGTTTACCACCTCTCCATGTTTTGTACTTTCTGAACCTTATAGACCTGACTTTTTACACAGTGAAATAGCATAATGTATGAGTTTGCATCAAGAATGGCAGTTTTTGTCTACAAACTTATGCTCTAGAACCTACAAAACAAAAATCCAATTGTTTTGATTTCAAAGGACTGTGTTTGAGTAGGCTAACCAACTCAATACAATGTTCCCAAGCACAGGCACCCTAAGAAAACACCTATAGTTAAGACTGAAGCTGGTCCCACTCATTTCCATGAAGAAAATTTGATGATAGCAAGCCTAGTGTTCCAGCTGTCACTGCGGAAGGATAGGATGTCGTACAAGGGGACCTGAAGAAGCTGGAGAATTGGGCCTATGTCAACTTCATGAGGCTCAACAAGGCCAAGTGCAAGGTCCTACACCTGTACTAGGTCAATCCGTGGTTTCAATACAGGATGGGGGACAATGTGATTGAGAGCAGCCCTGTGGAGAAGTGTATGGGGATGCTGATTGATGAGAAGCTTGACGTGAGCTGGTAATGTGCTCTCACATCCCAGAAGGCCAACAGCGTCTTTGACTTCACCAAGAAAAGCGTGGCCAGCAGGTCAAAGGAGGTCATTCTCCCCCTTTACTCCACTCTTGCGAGATCCCATCTGGAGTATTGCATCCAGTTCTGGAATCCTTAATGTAAGAAGGACATGGAGCTGTTGGAATGGGTCCAGAGGAGGACTGCGAGGATGGTCAGAGGCCTGGAGCACCTCTGCCATGAGGACAGGCTGAGAGAGTTGGAGTTGTTCAACCTGAAGAGAAGAGAAGGCTCTGAGTAGACCTTATAGCAACCTTCCAGTACCTGAAAGGGTCCTACAAGAAAGCTGGAGGGGAACATTTTAGAAAGGCATGTTATGATAGGACTAGGAGGAATGGCTTTAAACTGGAGAGGGGAAGATTTAGATTAGATGTCAGGAAGAAATTCTTCATCATGAAGCTGGTGAGACACTAGAACAACTTGCCTGGGAAAGTTGTGGAAGGCTTCAAGGCCAGGTTGGATGAGGCTTTGAGCAGCCTGGTATAGTGGGAGGTATCCCTGCCCTAGTGGGAGGTATCTCTGCCCATAGCAGGGGGTTGGAACTGGGTCATCTTTAAGGTCCCTTCCAATCCAAAACATTCTTTAATTCTATGACCTGATGGAGGTGGCAGAGATCAGACTTACTAGATCTCAAAGAGGGCACTTGGGTAACCTCACAAGAGTACAAGGAGGATTTTCTTAGGCTTACTCAAACCTATCAAAATATCTGTTGAGGCACCTTATTGCTGAGCAACTTAAACCAAATCTCCAGACTCTCAGGGCACTACATTGTACCTCTCTTCGTGTATTTAAAAATCGAGTATTCATTTTTGCCGTTTGCCTTTAATACTCCTCCAGATGCTCTATTGATTTACTAGGAGCCAATAGTCCTAAGCACTTGGCTCAGAGAGCTATATCTTTCTCTTACCTAATTCTGTAATGCTTCTTTAAAGTGGCATTCATAACCACAGAGGCACTGTGTCACTGGCCATGAGTGTTAAGTAACTGTAGCAAAACACTTGTGAGAGCGTGATAGTTTTCTAAGAGTACAAGCAGACACTGTGATTGAATTTTGCACACTCAGGCTTTGAATACATCTAGCTCAAGTCTGATGAGAAGAGTTAAGCAGCACAACTTATTTCAGTCACCTCCTGTGCTAATGAAACCCAGTTTTGAACTATTCTCTGTTACAATTCTGCTCGTTCATTTTACTGCTAAAAAAGTTGACCTTTGGCTTTACAGAAAAATTTCCTGTTTTGTGGTGCAAAATAAAAGTGCAAGTTTTATCACTCCATCTGCCACAATAGTTTCCAGAAGTTCACACAGAAATATTCACTGCAGCCATTTTCCTTTCAGAGATAGATAATCCAAGTCTTTACACTCTCCCAAAAGGATGAATTGATTGAAGAAAATACACATTTTAAACAGATGCAGCTAGATAATAATTCATATTGTAATGCAGATTTTGAGAAGATAACCTGAGCTTTCTAATGAAACAGGATGTATATTTAAAGGTAATCAAGGATTGATTATATTGTGGAGTTTGTGTTTGCTGTCTTTAATAAATCAGTTCAATAATGTTGTTGACCTTTAACCCCTACAAGCTACCAAAGTAAAACTGCCTTCCTTTGATTGCACTGATTTCTGAGAATATACTATCCAATTAATGAACACCTCTTTTTACGGAAATTCTATTGTAACAAATATAAAAAAGATGAAATAAATTTGTGCCTTCTGATGAATAATGAGAAAAAAATAATTGAAAAAGAAGCAGAATAAATAATTGTAATCTTTGATTTTCATAGATATCCCAGATTTGGCAAACAGTTGTAGAATGGACAAGTATCAAAAACTGAGAAATATCCCTGCACAGGTTTCATCACTGTTAGGAGGACTTAGTTCTATAAATTTCTTGGGTATCAATAGGAAAAAAAAATTATTCATACTGGTAGAAAGGGATTAGAACCACAATATCTGGACTGGCAGAAACTCTCCTGTGGGCCTACTATTTGAGGTAAACATTGATAACTTAATTCATCCTTTTGCTAAGAGCAAAGGTTACATCCACTCTCCTTAGCTGTTCAAGTAAGGAGAGTGTATTCGATTTTTACAGTACTGGATCCAGCCCTGTTTTTCCTAAGTAAACCCCTTCTAACACATAACTGGATATCTCTAGGCTTTATCAAGACTGCTTGCTGATGCACCTAGTGAGCATATTGCCAACTTCACAGCCACTGCCCCTTCTTGTGACAAAACTTACTGAAACTTTTGGTGGGTAAGCTTTACATAATTTAGAGTTACGATGCTGAAACCAGAATCAGTGAATGCATTCAGAGACTGAGAAAAAATGTGACATTGTGGTCCTTTATTTCAATACTGCTTGCCAAATATAACCAAAAATATGCAGAAACCATGGTACCATTTTAAACACTGGTCACACAATAAGATCCAACCCTAATATAATTAGTTTGGTAGAGGGTAATACTGTTCCATAATGGAAAGAAATATGTACGTGTGCACAAATATATTTTTTTTATAAAGTGAATTATACGTGTTAGTTTTTTCTGGATTAACTTTTAGGCTCAAATTTATTTTCTTTATTTTTTTTCTTTCCCCCGAAAGACTTGGGTTGGTATTTAAAGCTCCAGAAACTTTGACAATAGCTTTCACCACTCTAGATTTATCATGCAGAAGAAAAATACTGATGGGCTTGATTTTTTGACAGCTTTTTGGAAAGACAACAAAAATCTTTCCCAACAGATAACTACATTGAGTATCGCATAGCATAGTATAGCATAACATAGCATACCTGAAGCAATATCACAGTGGGTCCCAAATATTTTAGATCACTACTGACTATTTCACAGGACATGAACACTCATAATGAAGACTAGAATGGAAAACAATATAAAAGTGAATGATCTGTAGCTTGCTAGGTATAGGTTCACAAAATTATGTTTAGGAGTCACTAAAATAGGGAGTTTCTTCAGGCCAGTCACTAAAAAACCTTTCAGTAGCAGTGCCTTTAGTTTAGTCAAAATATTCGTGATCAGAAATGTCTTACCTCTTTATAGCAGGAATTTATATCAAGTAATGTAATTTGACTCTCCTTTCTCAAATGGTGTTATATACATGTGTTTAAATATTCATGTTTCTTGTCATTCAATTGCTTGGTGAAGTTATGAATTGGGAAAAAACCTAACAGTTTCAGGGAAAAATACCTATCTAATCACATCAGAAGGTATTTACATATTGTTATTGCAGATTTTTTTAAACAGTAAAACAATTTCTGCTGGAACTCTCCTAGCCAAAGTCAAGCAAAATACCTCAGAATTTTATTCAATTTTTTTAACCTGATGCAGTCTGATTCAGCAATACAACCTCACAATTATTTACTACTTTTGCCATTTTCATGTTTTCTGATTTCTTGACTGACTATTGATATTCTGAGGAAACTAAAAAGAATGAAAGGGAAAATATTATATGTAGTACAACTCTTTGTCACTGATAAAGAAGTGCCATAAATTTGCAATTCTAACATACATGGTATCATAAATCAGAATTATATTTATATTAAATAAGCATGATGGGAAATAACAGGGGTGAATTAATATGGGCATAATGAATTAAGTACAATATGAATAAAATAATGGGAAAGGAAGAAAATGGAAAACATAAACTCTTCAATAATTAGCTAATGTATTTATAAGTAGACCAGATGAAGATTGTGCATAAACACACATTAAAAATTCACACAGTCACTGTAAGAAAGTATCTTCCAAGCTGGTTATTCTTTTATTCTATGATTCTATGAATCCTATTTTTGCTCATGGCTCCAATGTGTTCTGCACACAGACTCTGGATGAACGAATGAGTTTTGCCAAGAAGCTGAGCTATAGCTGTGACTGGGCAGCTTAGCATAAACAGACCTGTGTTCCACACAGGCGATGTATGGGTCTCCTCTTTAGCTTCTAAGAGTCAGTTGTGTGATTCTTTACAGGATAACAGAGAACAAGGAAAAGGCCTAAAATGGACCTAGATGAAAACAGGAAAAGAACCCTTTTGAAACAGTTCTTTGCACTTGTATTAAAAAAAATAAAATTATTCCATGTATTGCCTCATTTTGAATGTGTTTTTGTTTAGTTATCCTTTTCATTCTTAGTAGGAAATATTTAATTACAATTAGGACCTGTTGTGAGCAAACATTACTAATTCAGGAAAGTATTTAACATACGTTCTGTATATAAATCTATGCCTGCATCTCAACAGCGATAATAGATCCAAACATATCCTGAAGTGTTTACCCTGTTGTGCCTAGAAGGCCCAGTTTCTCAATGTTTGCTAAACAAATCAAGATTCAGAGACCATATTATCAGGAAACAGTGTATGGGCTCCAATAGGCTTCCTATAAAGTTTATTCCTTGAGGAGCAGTTTAAAAATACCAAATTTAGCTCTATTTTTTTTTTACTAGTATGAATATCAGAAACTAGAGTTAGATAGAACAGCGTTCAGTGAAAAACAGTTTTCCAGCTACTTTTATATCCTGTTCAGCACTATCATTGCTATCTCTACAGAATTCCACAGGCATNCAGTGAATGCATTCAGAGACTGAGAAAAAATGTGACATTGTGGTCCTTTATTTCAATACTGCTTGCCAAATATAACCAAAAATATGCAGAAACCATGGTACCATTTTAAACACTGGTCACACAATAAGATCCAACCCTAATATAATTAGTTTGGTAGAGGGTAATACTGTTCCATAATGGAAAGAAATATGTACGTGTGCACAAATATATTTTTTTTATAAAGTGAATTATACGTGTTGGTTTTTTCTGGATTAACTTTTAGGCTCAAATTTTTCTTTTTTTTTTTTTCTTTTT